>JASAND010001926.1:0-47676 GCA_030248195.1 Trissonchulus latispiculum | reverse complement strand
GGATTTTGAAAAGGGGGGGGGGTCAAGGTAAAACGTAGGGGGGTCTGGGGGGCGGAGCCCCCACAAGTTGAAGAATTTTTGCATTTTTGCCCAAAAAACAGTACATTGGACGTACAGTACATTTCTTGTAAAAAGTAAATTATCGCGCCGAAGGCGCAAAATTTTAAAAATAGCAGTTTTAGCCATGAAAATAGCAAAAATTTTCCATTTTGTCATCCCAAAAGGGGGGTCTAGACCCCTTGAACCCCCCCCCTGGGTGCGGCCTTGAATATACGTATATATATACGTATATATATATGTACGTATATATCGGGGGCTTTACAGAAGGGGGATAAATGTTGACCCCCCCCCTGTTAGTTTTTGTTTCGGTGGATACAATGAAAATATTGGGATAAAAGTGACACTATCTAATACTAGCTTGTTGGTCATTACTGTTTATCGTTCTCCTAATAGCAATCAAGAAATTGATAATCAGTTATGTGATTTACTAAATAATTTGGACAGTAACAGTGACCTGCTGATCGTGGGAGATTTTAATCTTCCCGATGTGTTCTCTCCTGCTTCTGGAATGAATGTGCTGAATAATAATCGATATGAAATGTTTATAAGTTGCTTTTTGAACTTAGGATTACAGCAAAAAGTATTACAACCAACTCGTTTGAATAGGGTACTGGATTTAGTTTTAACTAATGATGAAATGTTAGTTAGTAACGTAGCAGTTGTGGAGCCTTTCAGCACAAGTGACCATTGTCAGATTATGTTTACAGTTAATGCATCTACGAATGTCTGTGATAGTGAATTGAATGCAGGAAGTGGCAGAGGGTATAGTTTCAAAGATGGAGACTACGTTTCTATGAATGATTTTTTGGGGACAATAGAATGGGATTGTTTGTTTTCTAATGATGGTAATGTAGACGATATGTGGATAACCTTTAAAAATATATTAGAATATGCTATTTCTATGTTTGTGCCCGTTCGTGTTATGGGTTGCGGAAAGGGAAAACTTAGAGACAACCATGTATCGAAAGCATATAATAAGAAGAGAAGTCTATGGCGGAAATATAAACGCTTTCGTACGGATGATTCTTTGAAAAGGTATAAGTCTGCTGCAAAAACGGCCAAACAGATGGCTGATGAGTTTTCTGAAAAGAGGGAACGAAACATTTTACAATCAAGAAATCAGCGTAAATTATTTAGCTTTGTTAAATCTAAGTTGACTTCAAAGGGCACTATTCCCGTGTTACGCAAAAACGAAACATCGTATAAATCGAATTGTGAAAAGTCGGAAGTTTTGCAGGATCAATTTTCGTCGGTTTTTACCACTGATGACAACAATCTTCCGCAGTTTGCAAACAAAATTGATCAGTCTGTACCGTTTTTAAATATTACTAATGAAAAAGTTTTTAAAGCGCTTAAGGCGTTACCTAAAAAATTGTCAACTGGTCCGGATAATATTTCTAGTTTTCTTCTGTGGCACATTGCTGCAACTGTAGCAGATCCATTGGCCCGTATTTTTAGAGTTTCATTCCAGACAAGTGAATTGCCTGCAGAGTGGTTGCAGGCCAAAGTTGTTCCAATTTATAAGAATAAAGGAGACGTTTCCGATCCTTCCAACTATCGACCTGTGAGTTTAACTTGTGTTGCTTGTAAAGTTTTTGAACGTCTAATCAAGGACCATATAATTGAGTTTTTAAACTTACACAAACTTCTGTCGGCTAAACAACATGGCTTTCGTAGTAAAAAGTCTACAATTACCAATCTACTTGAATCAACATTCGATTGGTTTAGTAGTCGGTCCGATCACAAAATCATTCATAGTGTGTATATTGATTTTGCAAAAGCTTTTGATACTGTATCACATGAGAAGCTAGTATATAAGCTTTCCTGTTATGGAATTAGGGGTAAACTGTTGGATTGGATAAAAGCATTTTTGTCTAATAGGTCTCAAACAGTTGTGGTGAATGGAACAGCGTCTAGATCATGTATGGTGACTAATGGAGTGCCCCAGGGGTCTGTTCTTGGTCCTCTTTTATTTGTAGTTTACATTAACGACTTGCCGGATTGTGTGCAATATGGTAAAATTTCGCTCACAATTGGTGTGGCACCCGAAAAAAACGAGACGCTATTGATGTGTCACCCTGACTTATTCTTAGTTAATTACTTTTGCAGTAGTTTTTGTCTGCTATAACATGTTGTTTCTTTTGTTTCTCATGGATTACTATCCTTCTTTTTATATTTATGCTGGTTTTTCTTTAGTTTTTCATTTTTTAAATTTTAAGTAAAAACACGTAAAACGACAGTCAAGTGGTAGTTTAGGAAATAAATATTGAGGCGGAATGCTTTACTGTACGGGTCAAGGCAAATCGTCGTGTCTGCACCACAATTTGAAGCCATTAGTTATGTTTATTTTTGATTTTTGATTTCGCGATTTGACACAACTGCTTTCATGTAAAAGGATTGTCAAAATGCATGTCTGGAAAGGAATGTCTCAGCAGAAATGGTTTAAGCTATAGCTTATGTCAAGTTATTGTGTCTGCTGAGCAATTTGAAGATTTAAGTTATGTATTGAGACCTGGGATGAGATTCTTATTTGACGACATTACGTCACTAAACGGTGATAGTTGTATAAGTACATAGCTACGTGTTGGCTCAAAATTATTGCAAACAGCGCTCTTTGTGTGAGTTTTGAAGAAGTTGGTGAAGTTGTGGTGCGGTCCTAGTACGCTTTCGCGTCTTCGTGTCTTTTGTGTGGCGAAAAATTGACTTCGTTAAAAAATGATTGAAAAATGTCTTCCTTCTTTCATCAAAATAAGGCTTGTTCTTAACGTTTTAGGTGTTTTTTCACCGTTTTAAAACGATTTTAGGTCAAAATTTTAGAAAAATGTTTGAAAAAAGGGCCTTTCGACCAACATTAGCTAACCTTTTGGGTCCAAAAATCGTTGGGGGGGTCTTGGGGGGGGAAGGTAGCCAAAAGTTGGGGGAGGGTAAGTCAAAAAATTGGGGGGGGGGCTAAATTTTGTCAAAAATTTTTGGTGGATACCCCCCAACCCCCCCCCCCCAAAGGAAACTATGGGGATCAGCGAAAAATTGACTTTCCGTTAAAAATAATTGAAAAATGTTTTAATGTAGAGCTATTTTATTTTTTGGAGAACATACATCTCCATTTTCTTTATTTAATTTTCTGTAAAGCTTTCATATCCGATTCAAAAATGACCCATTTTTCGACCAAAGTTAGCTAACTTTTTGTGGTCCAAAAATCGTTTGGGGGATTCGGGGGGGGGTAGCCAAAAGTTGGGGGGAGGGGTAAGCTAAAAAATTGGGGGGCTGAATTTGGTCAAAAATTTTTGGAGGAATACACCCCCAACCCCCCCCCCCCCAAAGGAAAATCTAGGGGAGTTGCCAAAATTTGTCATTTTAGCTAACCTTTTGGGTCCAAAAATCGTTGGGGGGGGGGGGGGGGGAGTAGCAAAAAGTTGGGGGAGGGTAAGTCAAAAAATTGTGGGGGGCCGGGGGGCTAAATTTGGTCAAAAATTTTGGGTAGATACCTTCCCCAACCCCCCCCCCCCCCCAAAGGAAACTATGGGGATCAGCGAAAAATTGACTTTCCGTTAAAAATAATTGAAAAATGTTTTAATGTAGAGCTATTTTATTTTTTGGAGAACATACATCTCCATTTTCTTTATTTAATTTTATGAAAAGCTTTCATATCCGATTCAAAAATGACCCATTTTTCGACCAAAGTTAGCTAACTTTTTGGGTTCAAAAATCGTTTGGGGGATTCGGGGGGGGGTAGCCAAAAGTTGGGGGAGGGTAAGTTAAAAAATTGGGGGGGGGGCTAAATTTGGTCAAAAATTTTGGGGGGATACACCCCCAACCCCCCCTCACCCCTAAAGGAAAATCTAGGGGGAGTTGCCAAAATTTGTCATTTTAGCTAACCTTTTGGGTCCAAAAATCGTTGGGGGGGGGGGTTCGGGGGGTTCGGGGGGGAGTAGCAAAAAGTTGGGGGAGGGTAAGTCAAAAAATTGGGGGGGGCTAAATTTGGTCCAAAAAATAGGGGGGCTAAATATGGTCAAAAAATTTGGGGGGATACCCCCCCCAAGCACACACAATCTGGGGGGGGGGAGGTTTCCGACGGAGGGTGGGAGGACCCTCCTAAATTTTTTGATTTTAAGGCATTTTTGGCCATTTTGGGTCACTTTTTGGCCAAAAATTAGGGGGGAGTCAAAATGTGAAAATGTGGGGGGGGGGTTTGCCAACTAAAAATTGGTATTTTTACGAAAAAATCTACGACAGAGCCGGAAGTTAATAAAAAATCATATTTTTGGTAGAAAATTGGGCGTTCAAAAAAATAGCAAAAAATTGGCCTATTTCTGGTAGAAATTCGGGACTCTAAAAAAGCCGAGGGCGAAAGCAAAAAACCCGGAAGGGCGGCATTTTCGCGGAACGGGCCAGCCATCTTGGTATAAGGGAGCGTCAATTTCTGGGTGGGGGCGCCCCCCTCCTCCCCTGTTATGTGCGACACGAATTCTTTTTCATTGTTGTCGAAATGCCACTATTCAAACAAAAAATAGGTATTTTTACGAAAAAATTTACGTCAGACCGGGAAATTTATTGAAAAAATCATATTTTTGGTAGAAAATTGGGCGTTCAAAAAAACGCAAAAAATTGATCTATTTCTGGCAGAAATTTGGGACTCTAAAAAAGCGGAGGGCGAAAGCAAAAAACCAAGAGGGCGGCATTTTTGCGAAACAGCCCAGCCATTTTGGTATAGGGGAGCGTCAATTTCGGGGGGGGCGCCCCCCTCCTCCTCTGTTACGTGCGACACGAATTCTTTTTCATTGTAGTGGAAATGCCAGTATTCAAACCGGCCATCTTGGTATAAGGGAGCGTCAATTTCTGGGGGGGCGCCCCCCTCCTCCCCTGTTACGTGCGACACGAAGCAGAAATTTGGGACTCTAAAAAAACGAGGGCGAAAGCAAAAAAAACCCGGGAGGGCGGCATTTTCGCGGAACGGGCCAAAAATCTACGACAAACCCGGAAGTTTATAAAAAATTTATATTTTTGGTAGAAAATTGGGCGTTCAAAAAATAATCGCAAAAAATTTGCCTATTTTTGGCAGAAATTTGGAACTGTAAAAAAGCCAAGTGGGAAAGCAAAAAAACCGAGAAGGCGGCATTTTCGCGAAACGGGCCCGCGATTTTGGTATAGAGGAGCGTCAATTTCTGGGCAGGGGGGGGCGCCCCCTCCTCTCGTGTTACGTGCGACACGAATTCTTTTTCATTGTAGTCGAAATGCCAGTATTCAAACGAGGGCGAAAGCAAAAAACACGGGAAGGGGCGTTTTCGGAAAAGGAACAAGCTATTTTGATAGAGCGGATCTTGAATTATTTTTGATTGCAGTTTGTTAATGCTCATATAATTTATTTATATAAAACTGAATACGTATAGCATATTTTTCAGAAGCTACGATGTCAACACAAAGGAGCAATACTACTTCTGAAGAAGAAGCGAAGAAGAAGAACACTGAGCCGTTTTCTAATGTTCAGACAAAAAGGAACACAAATGTCAGCGGCTCGAAGACTGAAGTCCAAGAAGGTATGCCTGAACATCTGCTTTTTATTATGACTATACTGTAGAAATCTTTTGTCTTTCATATTATTATTAGCGATTATGTAGTTTTCCAATTTCTGCTCTTGTGTTTTTGTTCTAGTTAACATATCTAATAATGTCGTTTATTTAGAGTACAGCTTAATCAGGCAATTATCTGTAATTATTCTTATAGAATCTGTAGAATTGGCTGGTGGTGGTTCATCAGGATCGGAACTACCTCCTTCTTTAAGTCTAAGTGACCAGGAACGCTCAACTACGTAATTTCAGAAAAGTAATAATTTTTTCCATTCGTTGATATGTTACAGCATTATTTCGCCCTAATACGTATGCATAGGAAGTGTATCTATCTTAAACTTACCTACGTATATAGTAAGTGTAACTGTGTTAATTTGCATTAATACTCATAAATTCTAAGATTTAAACTACAAATAGCTTTTTTCGAAAAAATTTACGCGAAAGTCTGATTCAGAATTCGGTTATTCTTTGCAAAAATTTGCACCAGGAAACAATTCTGGTTGTGCGTGACAAAATCTGATACGCTATGTAAAATTTATATATACTTCACCATTTGCAGAAGTGGGAAAAGAAGATGAATTGAAGGAATACTTCAGTTTCGTGAAAAAAACTAGTCGAAGAAGGGAAATTAGATCCTAAGAAATTGACTGAAAGCATAACAAATGAAGATATTACAACGACCCCACTGGAAAAGCCTGTGTCTTCTGATATACAGACTGCTGGAAGTTGTCATGGCAGCAGTAAAGGTTAGTAGTTTCACTATTCTGCAAATCTAATATCAAAACTAAACCTGGTATGTGTTCTTTTACTATTGTTATATTATCGTATCGTGATATATGGTAATAGTTTCTTAATTTGTCAGGATCGTCGTGCGTCATTGTTAATTAACTTTACTATTCTTATATTATCGTACTACAATTTATGGTAATACTTTGTTAATTTGCTATTTTCCGCGTGCGTGACTGTCAATTAACTTTTAGATCAACAAACTGACAAGTTGTTAGAAGAAAAGAATTCAGCAGATCAAGTAGAAATTCCAGAGTCTCCGCTGCAGTCTCGAAAAGAATCTATTGGTAGAGACTGTATAAAAAGCGTTGGTATGAACTTAGATTATTGCATTTTAAAAGATACTCCAACGAATCTTATTTATTTATAGTTCAAAATCATAATAGCATTTTAGATCAGAATACATCAATAGTACACCTTTTTTAAATATTACTGCTATCGAATTTCGTTTATCTGTATAAATTTTAGTTTTCGCAATGATGACTAAATATCATCGCAATCAATATGTTTGTTGAGACTGTATCGAAACTGACTTCTATGACATAAACTTATTTCTTTTTAGAAGTTGCTCAATTGAACACTGTTTTGTTGTAAAACCAAATGATAAGAGCAGTGTAGGCAAACATGTCCCTGTGCCTTGTTAACTTTTACACTATATAGCAACAGACCAGTATGATATTACATTATTTCGTTTTAAAAGTTGTAGAATAGAACATTACTTGTTTCCAGTGCAAGATGACAACAGCAGTTTATGCAAAGATCTACGATCCCCTGTCAACTGCCCGTCTGCTAATGATCCTTCTGCTTCTGCTGATTTGTCTGTCAACATGGCTTCAAGAAGCGCAGATGATCAAATTATTGGAGGCAATATTTAAATTGCTTTTATAGAAATGCCTTTATTACAAAAATAGCTAATTTAAAGCTCGAAAATAAATAAATTCTTTACGTAGAGAATGTCGAGTTCAACACTTTAGAATTACAAACAAAGATTGTGCAGATTTGGACGCTGTATTTAAGTTTTTTAATATAAATGCCTTTATTACAAAAGTGGCTAGTTTATGTTAAATAACTTTTTTCCTACAGACACTGAAATTCAGCACTTAATAAACAGGACTTCAAACAAAAATTTGTTTTAGCAGATATTAGTAGCTTCAACTCTTCGCAAGGAAACAGATTTGTGAAAACAACAATTACTTCGTCTTTAATTCCTGCGGTGGTTTTACTACGGAAATTAACCAAAATTGATGTCGCTCAATGGTTTTGGGAAAACAAATCAAAAAAAGCAGGTTAGCAAATACTAAATTATATTTCAAATTTTCGTCTGTTTCCTTGCGTTTGTTTTTATTATCGTTTACATTATTTACCTTTCAATCTTCTACTTGTAGGAACTTCCGCGTGTGACACAGCTGATACTTTGGAGAATGGAGTTGACGATGAGGAAGAGGAGTATTATCAGGCTTCTGATAATGGAGAGTATTCTCCAGATAGAAACCATGACTTACAGGGTAATCAATCTGATTTTAGTGATAGGATACAAACCAAAATAAAATGATATTGAATCTTCATTTTTATTGATCAGAATTCGAGAAACATAAATTTTATCTACCTGTTTGTAGTTACTTATGTTTTCCACGACTGCTCTCAAATTATTTACATATGTATGCTATTTGTTTTATAGATGATCAGAATGATTCTCTGTATAGATCTAATTCTGATAATGGTTCCGACAATGAGGAGGACAAATCCAGTTACAAATACTGGCTTGGCAAGCTTGTGAATTTTCTGGAATACAGAGAACTTTCTGCTGAACTATTCAAGGATATCACTCGTGGCGAATCTCCAGACCGACGTGAGAACAATTTTATTTTTTCATTACTATGGTTTATCAAGATGCCTTACCTGTAGGAACTCAGACATTGTCATTGCAGTTAAGTTAAAATCAAAATTTCTTATCTATTCCTTTCTGGTTTTGTTACTCTCTACTATCTTTTATGTTATAGTGCAAAATTTTCTACAATCATATCAGAAGAAAGGGCTTGCAGGACAAAAGCGTTTGCCGCGTCTATATATGAAAGGTTGTTTTGCTCTTCTTTACGTTTTCAGTAATTTCCTTTTTTTCTTGACTGTATCATAGAAATGAAGTGTAATACTATTATTGTGTAGAAATATCAATATATGAAATGAAAATGTTAAGTTTTTATTCTAGATTATATTCCGTCAGTGGCGAACAGCCAGACTCCAGAATTACTGCGAGATCTGGCTAAAACAGCTGAAACAGAAAGTAAAAAGAAGAAAATTGAACAATTGATTGATTTCACCAAATGTGAGTTTGCACTGATTGAACAATTGATTGATTTCACCATCTTTTATTGAGATTCCATTTCATCATGTTTTTTGCTATAAATTTTTCCTTTTATACAAAAGCGATTTGCTATTTCATGATTGAAGTTAATGGCATGAATAATAACTTATATTAATATGTAATGAACTATACGTTTAAAGTTTTTTAAGGTACTCCTTCTGGTGCGAAATTCAGTAAACGCCTCTCAGTTATTCCAATTAAAGAGAAGCCTACATCTCCTCAACGTAAGAGTTAATTTATAGGATTTATCTTTGTTTTTATTTGACATACTATTTTAGCCGTTTTAGACAATAATTTTCATCTGCATTTGTAATTCTTAGTCATGGTGCTTAAAGGACTTTAATCTTCTAGAAGTTTTTTGACTAATGTTTACGAAAGTCTATATTTTAGCTGGCCCATCTTCTGCTAGAACCAGTAAACGTCGCAGACTTCCAACTGTTGACGACCAGGACACCTTTGCCACTCGTACGTACTGAGATCTATAATGAATGTCCATCACTATTTTATTTCATAATGTAGACTATATGTGTAGAATTTTATTAATTTTCATTAAGAGTTTTAATGACGAAAATATAATTATACCATATTTCTACTCACTGAGTATACACTTCACATACTCTAATACGAGTAGTTCAGAATTTCAATGGGTTTAGTTTTTGTTTATTTAAGAGCCTAAGTAAGAGAGTATATGTTTACAATCCTTGGGAGTGTAATTATTGAAATTTATGTTTTAGCGGACTTGTCTTCTTCAAATGCGACTAAGCGCCTCACAGCTACTACTGATGCTCAGCAGTATGCCTCAGGTGGGGGTAAGTGATTACTTGTAAAATTTATGTCTATTACGTTTTCATCTGGGACTGTAGCATTTATATATAATCCTTTATTAATTTTTATTTCAAGTTTAGAGTAATGGATATGATGAAAATAATATTTTGCTTCTTTAGCAGAAAAAAGTTCTCTTCACCTAACCGATGTCGATGAGTCAGAACAGATTTCCAAAAAATCTGGACGAGATATTTCTCTATCATCAGGTAACCAAAAAATTTAAGTCTAACACTTTATGATGTTCTCCTGAAATTCTTATATGTTATTTTTTATTAAGTTTCTTTTTCACTTAACAGTGATGGTTTTGATAATAATAATATTCGCTGATACTCTCCAACATTCGTCTTAGCATAATTCTAATGATTTGGATACTCGCCCTTTGGGTTTTACTTTTTTTACAGGCGAGAGATCTCTTGACAAATCAAATGATGATGAGCTAGAAGAAAAACGAAAGATGCGTCAAAGCAAGGTTTCTCCATCAACATATGTTGAGCAAAAGGATACCGATCAGTCAAAAGAAACAGAGAAAAAACGTAGACGTCAAACTACTGCATCCTCACGTAATACTGCAACTTTTATATGTCACATTTATTGACTTTCAGTTACAGTTCATAGTATTCCTTATCATAATAATAATATTCGTAGTAATACTCTTGAACGTTTTTCTTAGTATAATTCTAATAATTTTAACTTTCATTTTCTTCTGCTTTTTGTTTTTCGTCCTTTTCTTTTACAGCGAAAAGATCTGTTAACTTCCACTTAGACTTCACACTAATGCTTATCATAACAATAATTTTCCCATTAACTTTCACTTACACTTCATAGTATACCTTATCATAATGATATTCGCGATGATACTCTCGAACATTCTTGTTAGCTTAATTGTAATAATTTTAATTATTTTCTTCTTTTTGTTTTTGCTTCTTTTGCAGGGAAAAGATCCGTTGACAATACGGAAATCGAAACGGATGCGGAGGAATCAAATAAAACCGGGAAAAAACGTCGACGCAAGGTTCCGGCGTCATCAGGTAATTGAACGTGTCTTATATGTTATTTATTGTTCACTTCCGCTTAGACTTCACACTGCTTCTTATCATAATATTAATTTTCGCGGCGGTATTTTCGAACAGCTGAATTTAAATTTTCTTTCTATCCTTTTTAGGTTTTTCTTCTTTTACAGGGAAAACATCTGATGACAAAACGGATACTGAAGAGTCAGAAGAAAGCGGAAAAAACGTCGACGGAACGTTGTAATTTGTCAATAGGAAGAATATTCTGTTTAAGTTTATTCATAGTTGTCTTTTGACTGTTCACTGTAAACTTTTTTCTCAATAACAATTTTTAAACTAGAAATTTATGTACGTTTCTGTTATGTCTCTTGTTTATTCTGAAAAGCATACTTTTCCATTGTAATGGTGTTCCCTATTGTGTTTTTTCTGTTGTTTGTTACTATTGGAGTCTGTTGCAAAAGTGTTTACGTCTTCTGCCAGGTTCTGCCATTAGTAATGCAGGCTTATGGGTGTTCGTAATCAATATCGTGTCACTATTTTGCAGCCAAACTTGTTTCTTAAGTATGAGTGCTTGTGTGTCGCCGATCACGTGAAAAGCAGTATTAAAAACTTATATACATATATAGATGGCCATGTGGTGAATAGTCTCTCTCTACAGCTAAAGTTAATTTGCATATTTGAAATAGAAATACTAGAAATTTGATATTTACAACTAGCAAAGGAATTAAGGGGTTTTTTCATAAATATTTTTTGAAAGGAAAAATCAAGAAAGAAGTAGCTACTGTAAATTTAGCAATATTATGTACACTTCAATATTTCGCAAGTTGTTTACTTTTAATAAGCAGTCATGATATAGTGAAGAAGAAATGTTTTTGTTTAAATTTTACGTATTTTTTATTCATCTTTTTTAAATTTAAATTAGAATAAATTATTGAAGGTGTATCTATTGTTCAATGTGATACAACTGTTGTTTGAGAGCTAATTTCTTGGCATTTTTTCCAATTTTTAAAAATATTTTCAAAATATTGCCAAAATTTATTCAAAATTTTGCATTTCTAGATTACTTTGGAGTCTATTTTAAGGAGGAGGGAGTGGGATGTATACTGTATTTGTGGTTACTTTTTCAATAATATCTGATTTATGCTTTTCTTCAACGATCCCAAATCTTCGCAGGAGATGAAGCTGTATCACTCGACACAGGAACGACATCCAGAAGAACAGAGAACAATGTACAAAATCAAGGGGTAGAAAAGCGAATGAATACACCTACCCGGAGTTTCTAAATGTTTTTGTTTCTTTTTTGCATTTTGTTTTATTTACAAGGAAGTAGTAAATTAGAAATATTCAGTTGCACTTTCCAACGAAAATAAGAAAGTTATTTCATAATGGAAACTAATACAGAAAAAAGGAAACTAGGGAAACGTACACGAGTACAAAGCAAGGTGACCTCCAGTAAATCATGTACATATTGTGTCTGTCAATTATTCTTTTTCTATTGCTCCAGCAAGTACTTGTCTCTGCTTTTGTCTCCCTGAATGTCACAACCATCAATAAAACCAGATTTGTACACAGAATCAAAATTTTGCAAAGCAAAAAATTTTCAATTTTTCTCTCATAATATAAACCGACACAGACGTATACATATACATATACATAAATATGATACTAGCCATAACTTTGTTTTCCTCTATCTCTCTCTCTCGCTCTGTATGATCACGTGAAAATCATGTTCTTATTCTCCTTCTTAATTGATCTGTCATTAAGAATGAAAATATATATATATACAAACTTATTGCATAATTTACAGCTACAGCGTAGCCTAATTTACATATTCGCAATAGAAATATTAGAAATTGAATGTTTTCAACTATGAAAAGGATAAGGGGTTTTCTCAATAGTATATTTTCGACACCAATAATCAACAACTGTTTTCTTTTCTAGCTAATGTCTGTGTTTTACTTATTTAAATTTACTATTATGTTTTTAAATCTAGCAAACTGAAACGGCTATTTGTTCTGACTAAGATCGTCGAAAATTTTGGACCGTCGAGTGAAACTGAAATAATTTCAGATAGCTGGGGCCAATTTCATAAAAATGTTCTCGAGTCTAGTAGCTAATCTACGCTGGAAGTTTTCGAGATGTGCAGTTTTAAATTTCTGGCAAAACATATTGACCTACATCAACATCAACCTGACAAACTGACGGTATCTAGGGCAAGAAAGTTGAAATCAGAAACAGGACACAGCACAGGGACAGGCACAGTTATTCATCTATTGCAGAGGATACAGCACTTATACATTCTTGTAGCAGACAGAACCTGACAAACTGACGGTATCTAGGGCAAGAAAGTTGAAATCAAAAACAGGACACAGTATGCGGGGACAGGCATAGTTATTCATCTATTGCAGAGAATACAGCAGTTATACATTCTTGTAGCAGACAGAACCTGACAAACTGACGGTTTCTAGGGCAAGAAAGTTGAAATCAGAAACAGGACACAGTATGCGGGGACAGGCACAGTTATTCATCTATTGCAGAGAATACAGCAGTTATACATTCCTACAGCAGACAGAACCTGACAAACTGACGGTATCTAGGGCAAGAAAGTTGAAATCAGAAACAGGACACAGTATGCGGGGACAGGCACAGTCATTCATCTATTGCAGAGAATACAGCAGTTATACATTCCTACAGCAGACAATACTACAGTTATACATTGCTGTGTGGAACCTGACAAACTGACGGTATCTAGGGCAAGAAAGTTGAAAACAGAAACAGGACACAGTATGCGGGGACAGGCACAGTTATCTATCTAATGCAGACAATACAGCACTTATACATTCTTGTAGCAGATAGAACCTGACAAACTGACGGTATGTAGGGCAAGAAAGTTGAAAACAGAAACAGGACACAGTATGCGGGGACAGGCACAGTCATTCATCTATTGCAGAGAATACAGCAGTTATACATTCCTACAGCAGACAATACTACAGTTATACATTGCTGTGTGGAACCTGACAAACTGACGGTATCTAGGGCAAGAAAGTTGAAAACAGAAACAGGACACAGTATACGGGGACAGGCACAGTTATTCATCTATTGCAGAGAATACAGCACTTACACATTCCTGCAACAAACAATACTACAGTTATACATTGTTGCGTAGTATCTTTACATAGAATTGAACAACTATTCACTCCTGCCCAGGTCCTGGCAAACTGAGGGGATGTACGGCAAGAGACATGAATAGAAACAGAATAAGCTTAGTAAACGATACAGAAACGTCTACTCCTATGTTCCCCTACATTGGTTGACGCACTTTTCGCTGACGATGCTAAAATTTATTACGTTCTGAATAGCAATGAACGTTTTAGCATAAGACTTCAGGATGATCTAGATAGGTTGTATCATTGGTCAAGCTTGTGGCAGTTGCGAATTGCGTTGCAGAAGTGCTTTGTCTTGGTGTGTGGTAGTAGTATGTTAGATGTGCCAGTATACCGTTTGGGGAATACAAATCTAGAATGTGTTAATGAAATCTGTGACCTGGGAATAAACGTTTCATCCAGTTTAAAGTTCAGTTCCCATTGTGCAAAAGTGGTTAAGAAAGCAATGCGTGTATCAGCATATATTTTTCGATCTTTTAAATTAAGAAAAACTGACTTTTTAGTGGATATGTTTAAATCGTTTGTCAGACCAATTGCGGAGTATGGCACAGTGGTTTGGTCACCTTATTTACTTAAAGATATTGACTTAGTTGAGAGGGTACAGAGGTCATATACAAAACGCATACCTGAAGTGTCTCATCTGCCTTATACAGAACGGTTAAAATTTTTGCACCTAGAAAGTTTAGAATACAGACGTTTGCTCTTTGATTTAAGAATGGGATATCAAATTGTTCATGGTATAGCCGACCTGCCTTTCGAAAGATTTCTTGCTTATGATCAAAACTTTAACCATCGTAGCAATGATCTCAAGTTAAGACCGCAAAGAGGCAACCTTGAAATTGTTTCAAATTCTTACTTTTACAGACTCCCTAAAATTTGGAATTCATTACCCAACCACGTTGTCACTCAACCAAATTTCAAGAAATTTTGTATTCAACTGGATCAGATTCAACTAAATGCTTTTTTGAAGGGGCGGGGGATTAGGTGACCACATGTCCTCCCCTGTCCTAATTCTCTTAGCTGTTACTTTACTTTGCCGTGATTGTTTTGTAGCGTACAATGTTGTAATTATGTTTGGTGAGGAACGCCGGATCTTGTAGGTTGTTTATTGTAACGTATTCTTGTCGTAGCATTGTAAAGCCGGCGGCTTTGAGCATTAAACTTCTTCTTCTTCTTCTTCTTCTTCTTTAAGATTTTCAGGACTATATATATTATACATAGGTATATATAAGAACTATATATATACATACATACGGTACATTTCACCTAAAGAATGACCTGTGGCGAAATTGACAAATTGGCGAAATTTCACGAAAACATAGCGATTTTCGCAAATTTAGATACGTCTGTGGACCTAAGCTTGCGCATATTTTGCGATTAAATCTAAGCAAGCTCATAAACCAACTCGTTCGTGAGGGGTGGTCGCGCCGCCAAAAAGTCGGCATTTTTAGGGCAAATTTTGCAAACTTTTCAAACAAGTCCAAACGTATGGCTTAAAGTGTTTATTGTCGCGAGAAATACACGTTTAAAACGGGTTTACGGACCTAACTCATATATTGAACTTATTCTGGACTTAGAAACATGATGGCAATCAAGTTTCGAGTCTAAAAACACCGTCTAATATTGAAATTAATACTTAATGATTTCGTGTTTTTCGGCATTAGCAATGGGTGAAAATGCGATTTTTGGCATAAAAATTGAAAATTTGGGGGGGGGGGAGGTTTGGGACTTTGGGGGTCTAAAAATTGTCCCCCCCCAAAATTTTGGGGGGGGGGAGGGGACCCCCCACGCCAAATCCCCGTTCCACCTATTTGAATTAGCCTATAATATATATATATATACTAATGCAATGCATGCATATGAAGGGCGCCGTAGGTGAAAAGTTTTTGAAATATTCAAGATCATCAAGTTATTGCTTCGTTTTCAAAAAATTTTTATGAATTTCAGCTAACAAATTACGACAACCGATCTGGCCCTCCACCTCAAAGGGAGACATATATCATAGGGGTCGCGGCAGCGACCCCTATAATATGTGTGAAAAGTGGCTGGAGACAGTGTAAAATAAGCTGCGCAGAAGCTGCGCAAAATCCTGCGCAGATCCTGCGCAGATTTCATGCGCAAATTGTAGAGCACATCGAGTTTAGTATGTCTGTAAAGTTTCAGCCCCGTATCACTTACCGTTAAAAAGTTGCGCCCCGGACCGGTTATGGCGGCGATGTTTTTTTTCCGGTTTCTCCTATTTGATGGTTGTATTGTACATAATGTTCGCCGCTTTCACGTAATCTGCAGCGGTGGGCCAACCCAAAGGGCTATGGGGTCTAGTAGTACCCTCTAAAGAATTTAAGAATCACAACTTTTTTTTGCGCCGCAGCTGCGCCACAGCGCCGCAGTGGCGCCGCAAAGTCGGCTCATAGCGAAAAGTGACCATTTTTGTGGTCGTCGCTCAGGTCGAACGTTACGAGCTGGAGCTGATTTCTTTTTATATTCAGAAATTACATATATTGAACTAACTAACGGTCCAGGTTGCGTTTCTCTATCACTTCCCTAGCGACCACAGTGGCCCGTCAAAAATGGCGAAAATTCGAAAAATGAAAAATCGAAATTTCTCGCTATCTATTTAACTTTGAACGCTCAAATCTTCCATACAATGGTTTTCTGGCACGGAGAATCGATTCCCGCAGTCAGTTTTACCGTCAGACCCACCCATCTTGCTGGGCTGGTTCCACTTTGCCGTCGGGGGGGTCAAGTCGGAAACCGCTTCCTGGAGGTCCATAGTAGGCTTTACCTGGCCTCTCAAAACTTTGTCTATAGGGGTTTTCTGGTGCGCCCAGCTCATTCCCGGTGTCCTTTTTGCCGTAGGACTCATCCATCTTGCTGTGCTGGTTCCACTTTGCCGTCTGGAGGGTCATGTCGGAAACCGCTTCCTGGAGGTCCATAGTAGGCTCTACCTGGTCTCTCAAAACTTTGCCTATAGGGGTTTTCTGGTGTGCCCAGCTCATTCCCGGTATCCGTTTTGCCGTCCGACGTACCTATTTGCTGGGCTGGTTCCACTTTGCCGTTTGAAGGGTCAGTCGGGTGGGGGGTCAAGTGGTCGAAAATAAAATTTTTCAAAAGTGGTCAAATTTGGTACCAAATGAAAGCCCTAAGCGAGCTGAGCAACTTTTGTCACAGAACTGCATGCTCAAAGTGGCTGTAGAGTGCTGTGGTGGGGTGGGGTGGGGACTTAGGCGATTTTCGGTCAAAAATGAAAGTTTTCAAAAGTGGTCAAATTTGGTACCAAATGAAAGCCCTAAGCGAGTTGAGCAACTTTTGTCATAGAACTGCATGCTCAAAGTGGCTGTAGAGTGCTGTGGTGGGGTGGGGTGGGGACTTAGGCGATTTTCGGTCAAAAATGAAAGTTTTCAAAAGTGGTCAAATTTGGTATCAGATGAAAGCCCTAAGTGAGCTGAGCAACTTTTGACATGACACCATCCTCCGAAAGTCGCTGTGTTGGATTTATGCCTTTCTCAACCGTATACATACATACAAGCATATATACATGTATATAGGCCCAACACACATATTATCCCCTTTTGTGCGGAGCATTTCTGTTACTTGTATATATATATATATATATTCAAAGCGATTTTAGCATTTTTTCGCTAATCTTGGTAGTTTTTTTAAATTTGGAATCTGTGAGTAAAATTTTTTGACAATTTAGGTTACGGGTTTGAAAATTTTTAGGAGTGGGGGCGATTCACACGAAAACTTTCCTGTAAAAAATCGGAAAAAACCGGAATAATATTGTCAACTACAGATTTTTTCCAAATTTTCCGGATGTCTGAAAAAAATCGGAATTTCGAGAAAAACCAAAAATGTAAGAAAAATACGTTAAAAATTGGAATACTGGAAAAGTTGCACAAAAATCTCCTGAAAAACTCGGAAAAAATTTGGTAAACAACCGGAAAAATTGCACAAAAAATAGGAATAATTATATACAGAAAAAAATCGGAAGAAAATGCAACAAATTTTTTCCGATTTTTTCGAAAACGGAATTAATGTGATTTGGGGGATGGGTAGCAAAATTATTTTAGAAGGGAGTGTCGGCGCGGTGACCCCTCCATTTGGGGGGAGGAGCCCAGCCCTCCCCCCCCACACACCTAGCGGTAAAGGTCGGGGCCCGCTGAAAAATTTTCTGGGGGGGGGTAACCTGATTTTTCCGGGGGGTGGGTAAACATTTGCTTTTTCCTGCTTTTTTTTGCAATTTTCTGCCCAGCCACACCTATGATTTTAACATTAGACAGTGGTTTTAAACCCAAAAACTTGATTGCCAACATGTTTCCAAGTCCAAAATAAGGTCAATATTGAGTCATAAGATCCATAATACAGTTAAAAACGTGTATTTCTCATAATAATAAACAGTTCAAGCCAAAAATTTCGACATTTTTGAAAATTTTTTCAAAATTTACCCTAAAAATACCCAAATTTTTTTCATTTTTCGCGGGGCTACCCCCCAACCTCCCCCCCCCCCCACCTTACACCTACATGTATGCCTATGATGACACCCCCAAAAATTTTGAGAAAATGACACCCTCAGAGATTCTGCATTTTTGGCCAGTTTGTGAAATTTCTGGGGTTCAAAGTCTGGAGTGGTGGTGGTGCGGTACCCCCTTACCCTGCCCCCGAGACTCAAAGTTCCAGGGAGTCTATACCCCCTCGTTACCGATGCTCCTACTCCCCGTCCAACGGCATTCATGACTAGCTACTTGTTGGCTTCTTATCAGAAAAGAGCAGTATTCGGATATTTCGAATTTCAGTACTACGCAAGCCAATGTAGTCATTTTTAAAAACTACGCTGTAGCGTATTTTTCGTAGTTGCACCAATTTTTTGCGTAGTTCTTTTTCTTCCGTCAGGTTGACAGACATTATTTTTGGCATAAAAATAGAAAAAAATTTTGGGCGGGGGCGGGTGGGGGATTTGGGGAGGTCTAAAAAGGGGGCAAAATTTCCACTTATGTAGATGGGGGGCATAGGTGTGGCTGGCGAAAAAAGTGGGGGTGGGGGTTTGAAAAAAGTAGGGTGGGGGGTTTGGCAAAAAAGGGGGAGGGGGGGGGTCGAGAAAAAGTCGATTTGGGGGGAGGGGTAAGAAAAATTTTCAAGGGGGGGGTCGGCGAAAAATCGGATTTTCGCTAAAAAACTGAAAATTTTTTCAATCTGAAGCAATTTTTAACGATTTTTCAGTTTATAAAGCGCATTTTAGCAATTTTTCGCTGATTTCTTAAAAATTTTTGAAATTTTGGCTAAAAACTTGCAAAAATTGAGGCAGGGGGCTGAAAACTTTTAGGGGGGGGGGGGGGTCGGCCCAAGGCCGATTTGGGGGGGGGGGTAGAAAAAATTTTTTAGGGGGGAGGGTCGGCGACCCCGCCAATTGGGGGGAGGGGGGGGGCCCCCCCCCCCCCCCCCCCCCCCTAACACACCTATGATGGGGGAGCAAAAATTTTGCCTTGGTCCCCCCTTATGATTCGAAAAAAATCTTTGTCTCCGATTTGGCTGAGAAGCTGCTGCCTCTTGGGTAAATCGATGTCGCTGATGTCAAAAATCGAATCGAGAGACCAGTCTGATTATAGGTGTGTTGGGGGGGGGGGGTGGGAGGGCCCCCCCCCCCCCAAACGGACCGGTCCCCTATTCCCCCTCCTAAAAACACTTATTTAGATGGGGGGCATTTTTTCGCCTTAGTTCCCCCCTTATGTATTGTTCGAAAAACCTTTTTGTCTCCGATTTGGCTGAGAAGTTGCCCCTAGGGTAATTTGGGGTCGCTGATTCCGAATTCGCAGTCGAAAGTTCATAAAAATCGATCGTTCGCCCGCAAAAATCGATTTTCATCGATTTTTCGAAAATTCGTCAATAACTAGATTTTGGCAGCTCGAATCGAACTTTCGAGTGCAGATTCGGAATCAGCGACCCCGAATTACCCTAGGGGCAACTTCTAGGACAAATCGGAGACGAAAGTTTTACAATTACTTTACAAAAATTACAAAAAATTAACGAAAAATTGCTAAAATTAGCTTAATAGCACTAAAAATAGGTAAAAATCGATAAATTTTTCAGTTTTTTACATAAAAACCGATTTTTCGCCGACCCCCCTCCTAGAAAATTTTTCGTACCGCTCCCCCCAAATCGACTTTTTTTCGACTCACCCCTCTCCCCTTTTCGCCAAACCCCCTCCCTACTTTTTTCAAACTCCCGCCCACCCCACCAGCGCTTTTAACCTAGTGCTCCTGGCGCTAACGTCGGCCAACACACATATTGTCCTCTTTTGTGCGGACAATTTTTGTTACCTGTACTTATATTAGGGATCGACCAGATTCAAACTTTTGCCAAAAAATATAGAGGAGGGAGTGGGGATTTGGCACTTATCCGGATGGGGGAGAGACGATTTTTGCCTTGGTTCCATACAGTGGCGTAGATAGGTCTTTTCTTCGGGGTGGGCGGATCATTGGCAAGTCGGGGGGGGGGGGGGGGTGCGGGGGCCGAACCTACCACCACCCACCCACCCGAAATTCAGCAAATTTTTTACCGTGACCCACAGTCGTAAAAATCAACACTTTTCAAAATAAAATTGATTTTTCCAGATTTTCACCAAAAGCGACTACTGAACCTGTAATTCTTAAGTAGTAAACTTGAGAAATTTTCTCAGATTTTCGCCAGAAACGGCTTAATTATTAAAGTTGACTTTCTCAGGTTTTCACAAAAAAACTGCTAGAGAAACTAACTCCTTAAGATCAAAGTTGATAATTTTCAACTTATTTTGAACTGAATTGCTTTTGAATCCCCAGAAGTTGAGAATTTTTGATATTTTATACTTGAAAGCAATTTTTTTCTAAACACGTTCTTGCAGTTTATTTCAGATCAGAAAATAATAGCTAGCATTGCACGCGTGGAAGGGGGCGGAGCTCCCCTAAAGTTTCAGAATTTTTCAATTCTAGACTCTCGGGATTTAAGTTAGAGCACTTTCTTTGTTAAGCTATGAGCTATAGGTTTAGTCATTTTCGGAATAAATTACAGGTTAATTTTTTCAATTGCCACATCTACAAGACAAAAGACAGGAAATTTTATTTAAGGGAAAAATTAAGGGGTCAAAACCTGTTTTTCAGTCTACTTTTCACGACAAAACTGGCTCAATATGCTAAGCTCGCGCTGCGCGCGAGCTTAAAAATTTTTGCTCTAGCAAAATTTCCAGGGGGGCAAATGGGATTCGGGGGGGGGGGCGCCCGCCCGGGCGCCCCCCCTTATCTACGCCTATGGTTCCATATATATACGTAGTTAAATACTCCGATTTGGCTGAGAATTTGCCTCTACAGTAAACTGTAAATTGAGGCGAGGCGAGGTCTCTGTCACGATTTTCAGAAATTGGGTCATTTAAAAATTTTTGTCGTTGTATATATTTGGGTATCAAACTTAAGTGAACTGAGCATCTTTTTCATAAGATCACCTAGGTGCCAACCCGCGCAAACTGGGTATAGAGTTAGGAGCAAACCACCCTGGGCTTATTCTAGGGAATTTTTCTTGGGGGGCCCTCGGGGGGCGAGTCATTCTTTGGGGGGGCGAAAATTTTTCAAAATTTTTCTAAAAAATGCTAAAAATAGCGCCATTTTTATAGTAATCGCCAGAAAAGTTCGTTTTTAGTGCAAAAATAGCGCTTAAATAGGCAAAAGTCGACTAGAAATCTCCGGCGAAGCCGGAACATTTTTGAAAATTTGGCCTTCTGAGCGATTTTTTCAGGGCAAAAGTTGGTATCAAAAGGGGCACCCACTTTTTGGGGGGGGATTTTTGGGGGGGGAACGATTTTTTGGGGGGGAAGGGTGTTTATGGGGGCCCCCCACTAGAATAAGCCCAGCCACCTCACAATTGCATTTTTCAAACTGGTGTCTTTACTTTCTCAACCGACATTTTACATACCCGCAACCCTCATACACACATATAGCAAGCTTAACAAAAAAAATCACCCGAAATTTTAACAAAAAAATCACCCCACCCTGACTCACAGGATAGTCGCAGAGACCCAATTTTTTGCATGGTGATAGCCACACATCTCGACATTACAGCCTGTGAGTTTGAGCCCCTAGGCCCTCTCCATGCGTTCAGGGCAGACCTTCAAGTGAGGGTACCCGAAAGTGACCTCAAAAACGTTCATGACCGAAGTTCGAATTTTGGCTGCTATTTACTAACGGAAAACCCTAGGCAACCCATATTGTGCATGTGACATGTCCTGACTGTGGGCTATCGATACATATATAGAAGTTCCCAGTCGGACCTCTGAGCCGTCCTGGGGTGGGTGATTTTTTTTTGTAAAAATTTTAACAAATAAAAAATCATTTTTATGTTTCGTTACTGAAGCCAGAACAGCAGCTAGAGCAAAACTAACATCAAAATCGAGCCCAGCGACCTCGAAAACCCTTATATACGTTGTTTTTGAGGTTGCCTGACACTTCTGGGAGTCCAACCTGGTGACCAGCCGGGCCTGGACCGTCCGACGGTAAACGTGATCCCAGAAGTCAGTATTAGCCCATAGTTACCTAAAAACTAATGCCAGATTTGAATTCAGCGCCCTCGAAAACCCCCTAGGACATGTTTATAGCCACTTCGAACTGTCCAGTTGGTACCTGGAGAGTCCGGACGGGTCCGGCAGGGGTCACGTGACCTTGGGTCATACCCCAGCAACATACGAAGTTCTGAGTTTCTCTGCCAAAATGCCTGGAAATAGGTTATAATCACTCACAAACACGAAAAAACAACGTTTTAGCCTTTAAAACGGCACTTTAGAGCCACCAGACTTCATAACTGGACGCTGTCGGGGGCCATCAGTGACCACTAAGACTTCGGCGGGGTCAGTTGCCTTAGTTGGAGCACTAGGTTAGCGGTTTGGGGTTCTAAATACGTTATGTAATGCGCTCTATCCAAAACTGATGAGAAAAAGTTGCTAGCTGCTCTCTGGGATCCGATCCGCCACTGATTTTTTTTTGTTAACGGGTGATTTTTTTGTTAAACCTTTAACAAAAAAATTACACATTTTCGTCTACTGCTACTTACTGGTAGGCCTTAGAGCAACAAAACTGGGGTGGTTTTAAAGCTTAGCCCAAGACCTATCCATGGGTCCTCAAAGTAATCGATTTGGTTTAGTTTTGCGAAAGTTCCAGCCAAAAAACCGAATTTTGATTTTTTTGTTAAGCTTGCTATATATTCAGCTGTTTTCTGCGATATTTTTGTAACTTGTGTATGAATTTATGCATTTCTTAGAAATATATATTGCAGCATGATAGTTTCTGCAAACATTAGAGCTGGTTTCTTCCGTCGGTTGTGTGCAACAGCTAATCAGTATTATTGCCTGGATAAGCTGAAACCATGCATGCTTTGTGGTGTTTGTTCTAAATCGCGCGTGGGCTATTTCTATACAGGTCCCTGTAGTGCCGGCAAAAGCAGAAAAAAGTTGAATAGGGTAAGAAAGAGAGTTCTATATACATGCGTACGTATATTAGTGACTATAGGGTTCTAGTAGTACCTTCTAAAGATTTTAAGAATGGCAACTTTTTTGCGCCGCACCTCCGCATAGTCGGCTCAGAGCGAAAAGTGACCATTTTTGTGGTCGTCGCTCAGGTCGAGCTGGAGCTGATTTCTTTTTATATTCAGAAATTACATATGTATATATATTGAACTAAACGGTCCAGGTTTCGTTTCTCTATCACTTCTCTAGCGACCACAGTGGCCGGTCAAAAATGGCGAAAATTCGAAAAACGAAAAATCGAAATTTTTCTCTGTCTATTCAAATCAGTGTTTTTTCCCCCGAAGGCTTATGTGTAACGTTACACACCTCTCCAAAATTTTTTGCTATTTTTCAGAAAAAAGTGTGTAACTACCTAAAAATCTAATTTACGCGCGTTTTGCTTAACACATGTATACAATTTTATAGTTAACAAAATTTTCCTTTAAAAAATGATAAGTAAAATTTTAAAATCTTATTTAGAGCAATATATATTTGGAGTTTCACCAAATGAGATCGACAAAATTAAAAAATTGAGCAGTTACATCGATGATTTGCATTTATTGGCTTTGACTTGATAGAACGAAGGAAAACACCAGTGCACCGAAGGAGCATAATTTTTCGAAAGGCCTCCTGTAGCACAAAACTTGGCAAGGCACAAACCAGTTAAATTTTGCTTCATAAGCTGAAAAATTTTGGTGTGTACGCGTTTTTAATAAAAGAAAATATAGCAAATATAAAATGCACATAACTAATATTTACTTAAATAATACCGAAAATAAAATGCAAGACATGGTGCAAAAGGGGGTCTGGGGGGCGAAGCCCCCCAGAAACGGTAAATATGTGAAAACAAATGAATGAACATTGGAAAAAGTTCCGACCATTTGGTAAAATTTGTCCAAAATTGTGGTGTAACGTTACACAGTCGCCAAAATTTTTTTGCTATTTTCCAGAAAAAAGTGTGTGATTACACGCGTTTTTGAGCAAAAAAACACTGATTCAAATTCAACTTAGAAAGCTCAAATCTTTCATACAAAGGTTTTCTGGCACGGATAATTGAGTCCCGCAGTCAGTTTTACCGTCTGGTCTACCAATCCTGCTGGGCTGGTTCCACTTTGCCGTCTGGAGGGTCAGGTCGACAACCACTTCCTAGAGGTACATAGTAGGCCTTACTCAGCCTCTCAAAACTTTGTTCATAGGGGTTTTCTGGTGCGCCCAGCTCATTCCTGGTGTCCACGTTGCTGTCCGACCCACCCATCTTGCTGGTGCTGGTTCCACTTTGCCGTTTGGAGAGTCCGGTCGTGTAGGGGAGTCAGGTCGTCAAAAACTAAAATTTTCAAAGTCAAAGTGGTCAAATTCGGTATCAAATGAAAGCCCTAAGTGAGCCGAACAACTTTTGTCATAGAAGTGCGTACCTAAAGTGGCTGTAGAGTGCTGTGGTGTGGTGAGGTTGGGTGGGGACTTACGTATATAGGCGATTTTCGGTCAAAAATGAAATTTTTCAAAAGTGGTCAAATTTGGTGCCAAATGAAAGCCCTAAGCTAGCTGAGCAACTTTTGTCATACAACTGCATGCTCAAAGTGGCTGTAGAGTGCTGTGGTGGGGTGGGGTGGTGACTTAGGCGATTTTCGGTCAAAAATGAAATTTTTCAAATTTTGGGTCAAATTTGGAGTCAAATGTAAGCCCGCATCGAACTGAACAACTTTCGCCATAGAACCACCCACCCAAACCTGCTGTCGGATTTGTGTACTTAGTTTCTCAACCGGAATTTAAACGATAGACATAAGCCCAACACACATATCGTCCCCTTTGTGCGGAGCATTTTTGTTACTTGTATTATATACGTATACGTATATATGTATACATATATCAAGGGGTTGCGGCAACGACCCTCTCAAATATGTGTTGAATGTCCTTGAGACAGACTTTCTTTTTTATTGTTACGCTTTGTGGCTTTCCAGTTTTAATGCTGCAATTAGTTTACAATAAATAGCATTGTACTGCGGTTATTTTACAGTGTAAATAAGCGGCGCAGATCATAGCTTCGGCTCGGATTTCATATACGAAATTTGTAGAGCATGAATTTTGTGTGTGCAAAGCGCTATATATTTTTAAGTACTTTTCCCAACTTTAACCATAAACGAGCTTCCACAAGCGCCGCTGACTAAAGTCTGACCAGAAAATGTGTGTACAGAAAATGTGTGTGTAAATGTGTGTGTCAGAAAATGTCTGACCAGAAAATGTGAAAACCCAGAATCCTACCGACCAATCAGCCTAACGTCCTGTATTGCCAAGATTATGGAATCTCTAATCAAGAACAGAATGTATTACGAACTGGAGAAGAATGGATCCATATCCGAGGCTCAGGCAGGATTCAGAACTCACCACAGCACTGAAGACCAGATTATGCGAATAACTCAGTCTGTGGCTGACGGGTTCCACCACAAGCCACCCCTCCGGACTGCCATGGTGCTCATTGACTTTGCCAGAGCATTCGATACTGTCTGGAGACCCCGCATCATCCAACGCATGCTGGACTCGAACCTTCCGATCTGCTATGCCCGGTGGTGCTTTGAGATTTGAGGTCCTCTCCGACAGAATAGCCAGGGTAAAATTCAATGGTGCCACCAGCAGGTATAGGCGGCTCAGAGCCGGCGTACCCCAGGGTGCCGTCATATCCCCTCTCCTATTCCTGATCTACATCAACGATCTGGTACAAGCCCTGCCCGATGGAGTCCATGCTAGCCTTTTCGCTGACGACCTAGCGCTATGGGTCAGCGACCCCCATATTCCGGCAGCACAGGCTAAACTCCAGGAAGCTCTGGACCGGCTGGCGGTTTGGACAGCTGAAGCGAAAATGAAGGTGAATGTGGAGAAGTGTGAATCAACCTTGTTCACCTCCGATCCACATCAGGCTAAGGAAGAAATCCTGCTTCGCTTCAACCAGGCTCCGATCCCATTCCGATCCAACCCAAAGTTCCTGGGAATTACCTTCGACCGCCGCCTCACGTTCAAACAGCATATTGCCAATCTGACCAGTTCCATGAAGAAAAAGCTGTCGGTCCTGTCCGCCCTGGGTGGTCGGGCATGGGGCCAAACCAAAGAATCATTGAGAACTGTCTACTTGGCCTACGTCCGATCTGCTGCTGACTATTGCATTGGCGCATGGGGCCCGTCAGTAGCTGCATCCAACGTCAAAATCCTGGACAGAATCAACAATATGGCGGCAAGAAAAATCTCAGGCTGTACCCAATCAACCCCAATCGACTGCCTCCAGCTGGAAGCCAACCTGCTGCCCCTGGATACCATAATCCGCCAAAAGTCGCAAATTGCCTACACCAAGTCCATGTGCCTGCCTGAGACAAACCTACGAAGTCAGGCGGCTAGAGGAAATGCACGACTCAGGCTAAAATCTGTGAAGTCCTGGAGAGAAGAAGCGGCACGATGGAACCGGGAAACTGGACTGGAAGATGTCAGTCCTGAACGAATCCCGGCAATTCCACCCTATCCTCTCCCTGGGAACAGGGATGCGAGATCTCGTGTTTCACTTCCATTCCTGGACTTGGCAAATTCGACACCGACGACCAGGCACAAGCGAAAACTGAAGCTGCCCTCAACAGCCAGGCTAGCCCTAACATCAAAATATGGTCCGATGGATCTCTCCCTGAATCGTGCCGCGATGGCGGCGCTGGAGCCACGATCCAACTTCCATATGGCCTGTCAGCCTCTATACAAGTACCTGCTGGAAAATACTGTTCCAGCTACAGAGCTGAACTGGTCGCCATCAAATCCAGCCTAGCATGCCTAGGATGTACTACCCACAAACCCATCTCTACTGCTCTGCACTGATTCTCTATCTGCTGTTCAGCGCCTATTTCAAGGTCCTGCAGCTGCAGAGAGTAGTCTGGAGCAAGAAATCTGGCAGCTGGTAACCATCGGAATCCCAGCTGTATTCCAGTGGGTTCCTGGTCATCGTGGTATAGAAGGAAATGAAGAGGCGGATAGACTTTCGAAAGGGGCTTCCTCCGCTGACCAGCGGGAGGTGGCAGTTGACCTGTCTACAGCCAAGGCACTCATCATCAGAAACTCCAGGCGCAAATGGCGCGAATCCCTCTCCCACCCCACTGCGGACAGACTGTACAACCGCATCCCCCCCACATCGAAACCTGGAAACCGGCCTTTCCAGAAGACAGAGGTGCACCTTATCCCAGCTGCGGGCGGCTGGGCACTGCCCCTTGCTCCGTGCGTACAGGTTCCGAATAGGTGCCACTAATTCCTCTACCTGTGAACGTTGTCAGGAGGAAGACGACGACCTAGACCATCTGCTGATTCGCTGCCCGGCCCTTACCACCTGTCGCTTGCAAACCCTAGGGGCGTCCCCCTCAATCAAGGTCCTTTGGGATGCTCCCCGGTTGGTGGTGTCCTTCTTGGAGAGGGCAGGCCTTCTATAGACCTGCCAATCATATGCTCAGCGACGATTGCCTGCACGAACAGAGAGAGAGAGAGAGAGAAAGAGAGAAATGTGTGTACAAAATCTGTAAGGCCCCCAGTGAACTCAATATACGTCGTAACCCCATAAAACCATATATTTTCGGAATCCTTGCAGCGAGATGAACATTTTTATAAAATTTAAAATTTCAAAAATTTTAAAATATCGGTTTATCGGGGAATTTTTTTGGACCGTTCAAGCTATTCAGCTCACTCCTTCAGAAAAATTTGCCCGTCCAAAGACGCATCGATTGACACAAGAACGAAAAAATCGGTTGAGAAATAAGCATTTTATTCCAAAATTTCGTTTTTCCATTTCCTTTGATGTTTGCCGCTTTTTGCAACTTTGACTGGTTATTACTCGTGACACGCTCAACGGAAAATTTTTTCGATTAGATTTTCAGGACCGCCTAGGCGCCCGCTTTCATATGATATAATTATGTTGTATTTCAAATTTTGAAAGTTAATTTTTTGAAAAATACCACTTTTTGATCAAAAATTTCTGCAAAACAGATTTAACAAAAGTGAGTACAACTAAGATAACAACAAAATTCAAGCTGAGCTGAATCCAACGATATAAAGCTTTTGTTGCTACGACTTATATGCCCAGCAATGAATTTTTTAAACAATATCCCTTATTTCAGCTGGTTTTGCTAGTTTACACGGCTTCAGTCATATCTGGCGGCAACATCAAGGAGAGCCAAAATCCTTCGGAAATAAGGATATTGTTTAAAAATTCATTGCTGGCGCAATATAAGTCGTAGCAACAAAAGCTTTATATCGTTGGATTCAGCTCCAGCTTGAATTTTATGATTATCTTAGTTGTACCCATTATTTGTTAAATCTGTTTTGCCGAAATTTTTGATCAAAAAGTGGTATTTTTCAAAAAATCAACTTTCAAAATTTGAAATACAATATAATTATATCAGATGAAAGCGGGCGCCTAAGCGGTCCTGAAAATCCAATCGAAAAATATTCCCGTTGACGAGTCGCGAGTAATAACCAGTCAAAGTTGCAAAAAGCGGCAAACATCAAAGGAAATGGAAAACGAAATTTTGGAATAAAATGCTTATTTCTCAACCAATTTTTTCGTTCTTGTGTCAATTGATGCGTCTTTTTGGGCGGGCAAATTTTCTGAAGAATGAGCTGAATAGCTTGAACGGTCCGAAAAATTCCTCGATGAACCGATATTTTAAAATTTTTGAAATTTTAAAAAATTTTAAATTTTATAAAAATGTTCATCTCGCTAAAGGATTCCGAAAAAATATGTTTTATGGGGTTACGACGTATATTGAGTTCACTGGGGACCTTACAGATTTTGTACACATTTTCTGGTCAGACTTTAGTGCTAACTTTGGGCAGTTTCAGTAACAGTTTGCGCAATTGTGTTCAACGACTCCGGTTTAGTATTTATGTTCGTTCTCGTTTTTCCGGAGAAATTTTGGTATGCCTTGAATGTTCTTGTGAAATTTTGAAACTGAAATTTTAGCTCTCAACTCCTTGCCGTTAATTAGTCTTGGATAATTTTAGTTCATAGCCCATATTATCATTGGTGCTCCACGTATATATAATTGTACACGTGTATATATATATATATATATACAAGTAGGAAAAATGCTCCTTGCAGTCGCATGTAAAATGCAATATGAGCTAAGGGCAGCATTTAAATACGCAAAAGACAAGATTTAAAATGCTTAATATGAGCCAGCATTTAAATGTGTAAAAGACAAGATTTAAATGCTTAATATGAGCAGCTCGCTTTCTCGGGCTCCTATTGACGCCTTCTAGCTTGTAATAAACCTCAAGATATATTACTCAGTGAGGGACAAGAAATGTCAACTAAAATGTATATATACATCTCCTGACCTAAACGCCTCTATAAGTCGCTACAAAGACAACTGCAGGAACTGTCAGATCCTTATTCAGCACACTACACAGCAATAATGATAATGATCGTAATGACGTTATAGCTCTAGCCCCGCATATTATAGCGCTTGTTATATTACGTTATATATAGTTTAGCTTACATATTAGTGCGATTTCAGCTGGCAGCTTGTTATAACTGACTTCTGAAAGAGATGAGCTGGACTGTAAGTACAGAAATAAGCTGACATGTAATACGTTTTCGAAATAAAAGCGTTTGTTTTAATTAAATTACTTAGAGTTATCTTGTGGTTAGACAACTTGACAAATAAATAGGAATTTGACGCATGTCACATTGGCGAAAATAACGGGCCTTGAAGGAGTTATTTAAGTGGCTGTAAATGTGGCGTCAATATGAGCCCGAGAAAGCGAGCTGCTCATATTAAGCATTTAAATCTTGTCTTTTACACATTTAAATGCTGGCTCATATTAAGCATTTTAAATCTTGTCTTTTACGTATTTAAATGCTGCCCTTAGCTCATATTGCATTTTACATGCGACTGCAAGGAGCATTTTTCCTACTTGTATATATATATATATATACACGTGTACAATTATATATACGTGGAGCACCAATGATAATATGGGCTATGAACTAAAATTATCCAAGACTAATTAACGGCAAGGAGTTGAGAGCTAAAATTTACAGTTTCAAAATTTCCAGGCCAAGAACATTCAAGGCATACCAAAATTTCTCGGAAAAACGAAACGAACATAAATACTAAACCGGAGTCGTTGAACACAATTGCGCAAACTGTTACTGAAACTGCCCAAAGTTAGCACTAAAGTCTGACCAGAAAATGTGTGTACAAAATCTGTAAGGTCCCCAGTGAACTCAATATACGTCGTAACCCCATAAAACCATATATTTTCGGAATCCTTGCAGCGAGATGAACATTTTTATAAAATTTAAAATTTTTTAAAATTTCAAAAATTTTAAAATATCGGTTCATCGAGGAATTTTTTCGGACCGTTCAAGCTATTCAGCTCATTCCTTCAGAAAAATTTGCCCGCCCAAAGACGCATCGATTGACACAAGAACGAAAAAATTGGTTGAGAAATAAGCATTTTATTCCAAAATTTCGTTTTTCCATTTCCTTTGATGTTTGCCGCTTTTTGCAACTTTGACTGGTTATTACTCGCGACTCGCTCAACGGAATATTTTTTCGATTAGATTTTCAGGACCGCTTAGGCGCCCGCTTTCATCTGATATAATTATGTTGTATTTCAAATTTTGAAAGTTGATTTTTTGAAAAATACCACTTTTTGATCAAAAATTTCGGCAAAACAGATTTAACAAAAGTTAGTACAACTAAGATAATCATAAAATTCAAGCTGAGCTGAATCCAACGATATAAAGCTTTTGTTGCTACGACTTATATTGCGCCAGCAATGAATTTTTAAACAATATCCCTTATTTCCGAAGGATTTTGGCTCTCCTTGATGTTGCCGCCAGATATGACTGAGGCCGTGTAAACTAGCAAAACCAGCTGAAATAAGGGATATTGTTTAAAAATTCATTGCTGGCGCAATATAAGTCGTAGCAACAAAAGCTTTATATCGTTGGATTCAGCTCAGCTTGAATTTTATTATTATCTTAGTTGTACTCACTTTTGTTAAATCTGTTTTGCAGAAATTTTTGATCAAAAAGTGGTATTTTTCAAAAAATTAACTTTCAATTCTTCTTCCATTTTTGGTATTGTTGTTGAGTATGTGGCAGCATATTCGCTCTCATTTTGACCCACACAGGACCCACCCACCGCTGTTTTTGGGGACTTTTCCCAACGTTGACCCTGGCCGGGGAACCACGGGCGCCATGCAGCCCGAGGGTCACATCCGTCGGTTTCGGCGATAAGCCCATTGAAACGAGCGTAGTCGATTTATTATAAATGCCCCCGACCAAAACGCCAAAAAACGCTGTTTTAGGCCGTTTGACCAGTGGTCAATAGGTCCCCTAGGCCGTAGTGACCAGTGGTCACTTCCATCGGTTTCGGCAATATGCCCATTGAAACGAGCGTAGTCGATTTACTATAAATGCTCCCGACCAAAACGCCAAAAAAATTTTTTTAGGCCGTTTGACCACTGGTCAATAGGTCCCCTAGGCCGTAGTGACCACTGGTCACTTCCATCGGTTTCGGCAATATGCCCATTGAAACGAGCGTAGTCGATTTACTATATAAGGGCAAGCTTTCAGGCAATTTCAACTTGTCTATTTCAAGTTACAGAGCGTGCTGCGGCTGCAGCGCCGCAGCGCAGCACGATAGCAGCACCGCACAGCGTCGACAATATGCTCATCGTGTTCAGCGACCCCGACTTACTATATAAGGGCAAGCTTTCAGGCAGTTTCATCTTGTCTATTTCAAGATACAGAGCGTGCTGCGGCTGCGGCGCCGCAGCGCAGCACGATAGCAGCACCGCACAGCGTCGACAATATGCTCATCGTGTTCAGCGACCCCGACTTACTATATAAGGGCAAGCTTTCAGGCAGTTTCAACTTGTCTATTTCAAGTTACAGAGCGTGCTGCGGCTGCAGCGCCGCAGCGCAGCACGATAGCAGCACCGCACAGCGTCGACAATATGCTCATCGTGTTCAGCGACCCCGACTTACTATATAAGGGCAAGCTTTCAGGCAGTTTCAACTTGTCCATTTCAAGTTACAGGGCGTGCTGTACGGTGCTGCACCTGCAGCGCCGCAGTGCAGCACGATAGCAGCGCCGCACAGCGACGAGGATACTCTCATCGTGTTCAGCGACCCCGATTTACTATATAAGGGCAAGCTTTCAGGCAGTTTCAACTTGTCCATTTCAAGTTACAGGGCGTGCTGTACGGTGCTGCACCTGCAGCGCAGCACGATAGCAGCGCCGCACAGCGACGAGGATACTCTCATAGTGTTCAGCGACCCCGATTTACTATATAAGGGCAAGCTTTCAGGCAGTTTCAACTTGTCTATTTCAAGTTACAGAGCGTGCTGTGGCTGCAGCGCCGCAGCGCAGCACGATAGCAGCACCGCACAGCGTCGACAATATGCTCATCGTGTTCAGCGACCCCGACTTACTATATAAGGGCAAGCTTTCAGGCAGTTTCAACTTGTCTATTTCAAGTTACAGAGCGTGCTGTACGGTGCTGCACCTGCAGCGTCGCAGGGCAGCACGATAGCAGCGCCGCACAGCGACGAGGATACTCTCATCGTGTTCAGCGACCCCGATTTACTATATAAGGGCAAGCTTTCAGGCAGTTTCAACTTGTCCATTTCAAGTTACAGGGCGTGCTGTACGGTGCTGAACATGCAGCGAAGCACGAAAGCACCACAGCACAGCCTTGACAATATGCTCATCGTGTTCAGCGACCCCGAGTTACTATATAAGGGCAAGCTTTCAGGCAGTTTCAACTTGTCCATTTCAAGTTACAGGGCATGCTGTACGGTGCTGCACCTGCAGCGCCGCAGCGCAGCACGATAGCAGCGCCGCACAGCGACGAGGATACTCTCATCGTGTTCAGCGACCCCGATTTACTATATAAGGGCAAGCTTTCAGGCAGTTTCAACTTGTCCATTTCAAGTTACAGGGCGTGCTGTACGGTGCTGCACCGGCAGCGCCGCAGCGCAGCACGATAGCAGCGCCGCACAGCGACGAGGATACTCTCATCGTGTTCAGCGACCCCGACTTACTATATAAGGGCAAGCTTTCAGGCAGTTACAACTTGTCTATTGCAAGTTACAGGGCGTGCTGTACGGTGCTGCACCTGCAGCGTCGCTGCGGCTGCCGCATCGCAGTGCAGCGCAATAGCGGCACCACACGGAGAAGCAAACATACCTATCGTGTTCAGCGACCCCGATTTACTATATATGGCTGCTCCAGAAAGGCCAAAAATAGTCGTTTTTAGCGACTTTTCCCCACTTTGACCCTGGGCGAGGAACCACGGGCGCCATGCAGCCCGAGGGTCACATCCGTCGGTTTCGGCGATATGCTCATCGTTTTCAGCGACCCCGATTTACTATATATGCGCACCACCAAATGGCCGAAAAACGCTGTTTTGGACGACTTTTTGACAATTTTCTATGTTGGGACCCTCGAAAAATTTCTAAGTCCAAACGCTTCGCAACCCCATGTTTGACAGTCTGTAAAAATCGCTAGGAGCAAAATTGGGCAAAAATAATTAATAGTGAACAGGTTCATGGTTATGCTAACAAGATAATAATAGGTAAAGGTTACCACCATAAGCCATGTGAAAAATCCGTTGGACACAAAATTGTACAAAAGCGTAAAGGACGAACACAACAGAAAAAAAAACCACCAGGGTTGGGCGAGACCGAGATTTTACCGAGACCGAGACCGAGAACGAGACCGAGACCAAGGTACCGAGACCGAGACCGAGACCGAGACTGGCCAAGTCTCGGCTTTTGGGCGAGACCGAGACCGAGACTAGCAATTTTTAGCTTAAAATTAGTTTCAACCATTTTTTGAGGCTTAGATCTAGTATTAGGGGCTTTAACACATAAACATATGGTTTCCGCACCTCGTTAGTTAATTTTCATAACATTGATTTAAAATTTTCGCCAAAATTAGATATTGAGACCGGGACTTTTGGGTGAGCGAGACCGAGACCGAGACCGAGACCGAGACTGGCCAAGTCTCGGCTTTTGGGCGAGACCGAGACCGAGACCGAGACCGAGACTCCCAACCCTGAAAACCACACATACAAAGTGGTCAGAAAAGTCGATTTTTTCAAAGTTCATTTTTTCCGGGCAAGTTTGGTATCATTCGAAAGCTCTTGGCCTGGAGATTTCAGAAATGCAAATTTTAGCTCTCAACTCCTTACCGTTAATTAGTTTTGCTTAATTAACGTTTTCAAAGGCTGCATTTGACCGTTTTAGCTCATATTATGGGGTGCTCTCCAAGCTACCCCATGATATATATATATATATATATATATATATATATATTAATTTTTAGTAAGTTTTCAGGATCCGATTGTGTTTTCGCCCAAGTCAAAAGCTAAACGAGTGAAGATCTGGAATGGTATGACAGTTGCCCAGTTGTGCGAGGAAATAGGCTGTTCAGCGGGTATGCTACACGCTTTTTCTATCATACCTTACCAGCGTTTTTTCAAAATAGGTTTTACCAAATTTTCGTCATTTTTATTTTCTAAACGTCATTTTTGTTTGTCGAACGTCAAAAATAAAATTTTTTCAGAAATACAATTTCGTCTTGATTTTAGGTTAATATTCGTGATTTTGGTTGAATTTTTTGTAGTTTATTTTGGGTGCAGTCTTTCATAGTTTGCGGCGATGATTAACTCTGTATAATATTAGAGGGAGCGCGCTAGCGCTCCCCCTAGAATAGGGAACATTTGACGGAATGTGTAAAATCTGGACATTGCTTTGCTTGGCCTGGGGCCAGCGGAGGAGTGGACCGATCGGGCTGAAATTTGTGTGTGAAGAGCCTGTGGGCAGGGGTACATGCTGTGAAAATTTCAGCCGGATCGGCCAGATAGATCTTGAGATATGAAAATTGGCCCCCCGCGCAGGTCGTGTTTCTCCTATTTTTCCCCCAGGGGGGTGCAGGTCGGAAGACCCTTTAGAGCCATACTATTTTAGGTTTTTTGTACAAAAAGTTCAGCAATTCCGGGGAAATTACTTTCCGCGGTTCCCGGACCTCCCCCAGATGGCCCAGCCCCCTCGGTGGGGACCCCCAAAAAAAGTTAAGTCCGAAAATAATCTTTCCTCGAAATAGATCGCAGCGCGCGAAGCTGGGCTCTCATATGGCTCATGTGGAATGGCCCAAGGGTGGAGGTTTCCATTTGAGAGTTTGGTGTTGGTCGGTCACCTGTGGCGCCCTGGCCAGGGGTCGAAAGTTAGTGTGTAAAAGGGGGGTCTGGGCCTATGGAGTAGGCAGCCTTATACATAAGAGCTGCTGGGCTGAGGTTTCGTTTTCGAATAGGAACCCCTATATGGTGAATCTAAATGGCCCATTACGTAGTTTTGCGCTAGCACCTATCCGTGGGGCTGGGGGGCACCCTGATGGAGGTGGGCCCCAACCGTGTCGCAAGTCCAACTTTAGCCTCTAGTGTAGAAAGATCCGCTGCAGGTAGAGCTTTCATATTTGGCGTGTGGGGTGGGCTAGGGGACCACTACAACATAGGTTATAGTATGTACCGGCCGGACCCCAGTGGCGCCCTGGCCAGGGGTCCGGATCAGGGTCCGGGCCCAAAATGGCCAAAAATCGATTTTTTCCGAAAGTGGCCAAGTTTGGTATCAAATGAAAGCCCTTATTGAGGCAAACATTTTTTGTCATTGGAGGAGCCATCCAAAGTGGCCCCAGCGGCCTGTGGTGTCCTGACCAGGGTCCGGACCGGTCCAAAATAGATTTTTCCAAAAGTGACCAAGTTTGGTATCAACTGAAAGGCCTTGATGAGGCCAACATTTTTTGTCATTGGAGGACGCCTCCAAAGTGGACCCAGGGGCCTGTGGCGCCTTGTCAAGGGGTCCTAATTGGTCAAAAATCAAAATTTCCAAAAGTTGTCAAAATTGGTTTTAAATGAAAACCCTAAATGAGCTGAGCAACTTTTGTCACTGCATATCCAAGGTGCCTGTGCTGGTAGGCTTATCAATTTTCCTTCCTGCCTAAGATAACGCACCGTGAATAAAATTCTGAAAAGGCCATGAACTGGCCTTCCAGCCTAAAATGGGGGACCGTGTAAAAAGTTCTGAAAAGACCATGAACAGTGGTCTTCCAGCCTAAGATGACGCACCGTGTATAAAGTTCTGAAGAGGCCATAAACAGTGGCCTTCCAGCCTAAGATGACACACCGTGTATTAAGTTCTGAAAAGGCTATGAACGGTGGTCTTCCAGCCTAAGATGACGCACCGTGTATTAAGTTCTGAAAAGGCTATTAACGCATTTTTCCGCTTCAGCAAATACATTCAAGATAAACTAGAACGTTTTCATCTAGCCTGTTCACGATAGCTAGCTCTGCTTACATTGTGTTTGTACATAACTTCTCTGACATGATTTTTCTGTGCAGCGGAAAAATAAGCGAAACTAGGGGGAAATGTCCTCGACGGGCAGCCAACTTGGTAGAATAGGGAAAGACTTGAATGTTAAATACACCGTGCATGATTAAAACCGAGATTCTGCTGAAGCGGAAAAATGCCATTTCTCAGCGACTAAAATGACAGACACCAGCTTTGTGCGCCGAATAGGGAATGTACTCGGCGACTAAAATGAAAGAAATGAGCTTTGTGCGTCGAATAGAGATCTACTCGGCGACTAAAATGAAAGAAACCAGCTTTGTGCACCGAATAGGGAGTCTACTCAGCGACTAAAATAATCGAAACCAGCTCTGTGCGTCGAATAGGGGATTCCCTCCTTCCGCCCTATTCGCGCGAACTTTGAACTTGACTGGCATGCATGAAAATCTGAAGATGGAAGGAAGGATGGATGGAATCTCATCGGTTGGCGCTGTGTTTTTTTTGTCGAAACTTTTTGCGAACTTTTATGCAGTCCGCCAAAATTTTTTGCGGAATTTCGCAAAAAATTGCGAAATTCTTATTTTTTAGTTTTTTAAAGATAACTAATGCAGTTTAGTAATTTGGGTGTATTTAAACACATTTTTAACATTTATGGCATAGTATTAACCAAGAAATAACTATATATATATTTTTTTTTTCTAAAGCCGAAGCATGTGTATGTCAGTATAAATAAATATATATACATGCACTATGCATTCTAACTCGGCTAAGATTAAAAGGTGTCTACGTATAGAGATACGCGCCGAAGGCGCGAAAATTTTTTGAAAATTTGCTTAAAAAGTATGTGAAACACGTTTAATTTTCATCTGAGACAACTGAAAATTTCTACTCATGGCCAAAAATTTTTGCGGAACTTTACGCAGAGCTCCGAAAAAAGTTGCGGAATTTTCAAAAAAAGTGCGGAATTTCGCAGTTTTTTTCGCAAAAAAACACAGGGTTGGCGACTGGCGTGCTCATGAGGTAAAACGGATTCAGCCCTTTTATTTGCTAATAATGGCAATTATATACGGTTTTGTTGGGGGCTCATAAAGCTCACAAATATCCCAGTTCCATAAAGTGCGGCTTACTGCGTATCTTTTGCACAAGCTTCGTCGAGCAGAAATTGCGTATTTATATATTCGCTGTATTCTTGACCTGGCCTTCTGTTTTTGCTGCTAACAAGTGTAAAAAATATCGCTAATGACGGAAAGAAACAGAGTAAAGTAAATTGCCGAAAGGCATGGATACTTACGTAAACGGACATTTAACATTTTGAAATGAGCAACCCGGTTGCGTTCACTGAAACGAACAAAAACTGCGATATTATTACGAGTCTCTTCTCCATAGCTTTGTAAACAGATGTGAATGCATGAGGCTGAAGGAATTATTAATGAAACATAAAGAATCTGTATCAATTCGCAAAAAACTGAAAAGTTCGCGCGAATAGGGCGGAAGCAGGGAATCCCCTATTCGACGCACAGAGCTGGTTACGATTATTTTAGTCGCCGAGTAGATTCTCTATTCGACGCACAAAGCTGGTTTCTTTCATTTTGTCACAGGGGTAAAATTCATAGGTAAAAGCATAGCTAAATAATTTAATGTTTAGTAATGGAAATTAATTGCTACGTATCAAAATTATTCAAATTAATCGTTTGATTAAACCCTATCTAAGAGTATACCAACCTAAACCCTTTACTTCTTTAAATTATTCTAAGTCCAAACTTGCAATAAGTAGGACTTAACTTTCTTTAAACGGTTCATATGGTAGCTTTCGAAGGCAGGCTGAAGGTAGGAGTCTCTTACGTCAAAGCACGGGGTATGCTGACGTTTTGTTATTGGTTGGTGAATTTTGGAAATAGTCGTAACTTTGTTAGTTCTTGGAATTGTAGCTTATGCCTGACAGTTGATGAATATTTTGCTCCAATTTTCGGGTTTTTACGTTTCCTTTAATATTACGAAACAAGCCAGAAAGTATGAGTCAAAGCTTCGTCAGCGAAAGACTTGAAAGAGACCGCTACATTTTTTATGCTTTTTGATGTAAAGAGCCTTCTACTTTTCGACAAGATGTAATTAGAAAGGAGGGGTACGGTAGCACGTGAGAGGCGGAGCTACCCGAACTATAAAAGTCTATGTTTTGAGTCATTTTGTGCTGTGGTGTGCTGTTGCTGGTTGCTCGTTGCCTTGCCTTTGTCTATACCTGTGGTCTGAACTCTGAACTTGTCTTTGCTATAACCTACCCTCTGCTTCTTAGTAAAAGCCTAGTGTTCACTGATGCCTAAGACGAGCAACGATCCACAACCCTAACCGTCATAAGGCCTACACGGACCAGATTTCCACGCTTCCACAAATAGAATTTTCGAAGGACCTCCAGGCCTCGTGACATTTGGTAGCAGAGCGTGGTTGGCTCTGTCTACTTCTAGATCCGAAGAAACTCTACCAGTCAATCAGCCAGCCACCGCCAGGCGAAGAATCCGAAGAGTCGAAGACCCATCAGCAATGAAAATCATCAGTTCCTATCAGTTCCTGGTGATCACCCTCAGCGTCATCAGCCCCAGCGTCATTTCCGATCAGCTTCATCAGTCCATCATCAGATCCACCGAAGTCTCAGTCAAATCCTACCTGCCAAATCCAGTCCCCAGAAAATCAAAATTCCGAAACGGCGGAAGACCAGTCCTACCTACCAGAAATCCTGTGATCCGTTCCACGATCAATCAGAATCCGAAGGAAGATTCAGCCGAAGAAGAAGGCTCAGGCGACTCCGAAGACGACGAAGATGATTTGCCCGATGCCAGTCACCAGACCGTATCAGATGCCTTTATCAGAACTGACTAACCTAGACTCTGAAGCTGAAACGATAGACTCAGAAGGACAATTTGGTTTGTATGTGCATGCTCTTGACTTAGACTTTGTTTACTGTATTATTGTAAAGTAATTTTGTAAGCTCCAGGTGCAACCTTGGACAAAGAGTATAAAGTAATAACTCCCGGTTACAACCTGGGCTAGAGTGTTGTAGGACTGATTCCTGATACGCTCAGGCCAGTCCAGGGTCTTGCTGATTCCTGATACGCTCAGGCCAGCCAAAAGAGTAGCTGACTCCTGATACGCTCAGGCCAGCCAAGAGTAGACTGATTCCTGATGCGCTCAGGCCAGTCCAGAGTTTTTCTTAGATTCCACTGACCCTGTGCTCCAGGTTCTTCCCTGGCCAGACCTAGTGTTTATTCTCCCGGTTTTTAACCAGGGCCAAATTGAGTATTTGCTGAGTTATATATACTGCTTTTCCCGGTTCAGCCTGGGCTAGTAGCAGTTTTGTGTCCCCTCCTTTTGCTGTTATTGTAGTGAATTGTATCGTGTATTGTTCGGATGGAGAGGGAGGGAAGAGTTAACAAAAACCGAAAGCATAATTTTGTTCAGAGAGGAAAGGCTACCGAAATTTTTCACTGCGCATAAAACCAAATGGTGATCATTGTTGGACAAACCAGAGGTCAACCGTTTCAAGTTTGCGAGTTTTCGAATGTAATTCAACGGACAGAATTTTAACTGAAAACGAGTGATATGAATGTACGTTTTTTGGACAGTTCGACGTAACCGAGAAACATACAGGCTGACTGAGAGAGTAATTTTGAGAGCACAGTGACGCTGATCAGCACTCTATTTTTTACCTGAGATTTGAATTTAAAAACATAGTTGAGAATTTAGACTCTGAAAATTCGCACAGTGAGCTAGCAGTCACAGACTTAAGAATTTTATCGCGGCGTCAGACGTTTCGTGAGTAAGCTGAGCAGACGTTAGCAGTTACAGAAAAGGTTATTACATTCAAACTTTATCAACGTTTTGAGTAGCAGTTTTGTAACCGGACTGAAGCGAATTAGAAGTATTTTGCTAGAATTCCCCGTTTAATTTCGAGACCTACTGCGCAGTCTTTGTAAGAATTTATGAGTCAGTCAACTTTTGTAGTGAATTTAGATCTTGAGCTAAGCAAGCGGCGTTAGCAGATCAAGATACTAGAAACGATCCTAGCTAAGTTACGTTTGAGTTAATTCAGTTTGAGTTACGGCATGAGACAGATGCTCAGCTCGTGCGTAGAGATTTGACTAAGTTTTTGAAATTACACTGACGTACCTTTGATTTATGTGCACCTCTTTCATGAGTAAGAGCAGTTTGAGCTAGTTGCGCCTGAGACAGTTTTCCAGTTAGTTTTCCTTCTGATAAGGTCTGTAGTAATTTTGCCTTCCGATTAAGGCCTGATGTAGTTTTGCCTTCTGATTAAGGCCGGTATTTGTCCTACGCTGCGGGTGTAGTGACCTGAGATTAGGGACCTGCGGGTGTCCCCACTGATTACATTGTTTCAGTGCATCGAGTTTGAATTTTTGTTTTCGATAGAACTTTATAAGAAAGTAAGTGCGCACAGCCGATGATACAGCAGCGAGGTCGTCAGTTTAATAAGCCGTTCACTTAAGTTTTGCTGCGAATGACAGAATCAAACTGAGCAATTTTAAGCAGAATTTTGCTGTGCAGCTGCGTCACTTGAATTTTTCGCGAAATAAGTTGAGTTGAGTGAGACTGTAGAAATAGACAAATCTAGCAACTGAATTTTCGGAACCGTTAGTGTTTACAAAATTGTAGCGATGAACCGGAAGTACAAGTTTTACAGTCAGAGCCGCAGCCTGTAGAGTAGTTTGATAAAAAAAAAATGGAGAGAAACAAAAGGTTAAACTAAAGCTAACCTTAAGTGACAACAATTTCATAAGTGTATACTAAAATCATATATACATGCTATCCGTTGAACCAGGAATAATTATAAAAACCAACACAAAAAGACAACAATTAAACTCAGATTTAGGTGCATTCTATATTAAATATTATGCATTACAAAAATTAGGTACATACATGTGCTACAATTTAAAAAATACAAATATGTGCCATGGAATTAAAGTACATATCCTAAAGATGAGTGCTCATAGCCCCATGCGTCTCACCGCCCAGCCTCACCAGGTGCGCACCTGGCATGGGGAAACTGGGCGGATATGTACTGTTCCATGTGTGACGTGAATGTGAGTACACAGATAATTTTAGTAAATTACAACAGCTGTTGTCATCATAAAATAATTTTCGGTTTAAATTTTAAATATGAAATGAATGGAGTATGTTAAACGTATTCTGAGCTTTTTTCGATTTAAAATTGTTTATTTCATTTTTGAGTTTGGTAATTGAATATCCTCTAGGATATAACTTTTGAATTAAATTATTAACTGCATATTTCCAAAAGTCAACATTTTCGGATAATTTCCACAGACGGTCTAATTCATTTCTAAAGATAATATAAGCACGTATAGTAGAAAAATTACTATTAATATGAGGAAATTTTATAGTTTTAAAATTAAATTTTTCTGTTTTATCAAATGGCTTAAAAATAAACTTTTTATCTATAATTTCAATGTTAATATCAAGAACCTCTGCTGAAAAAGGAGTGTCATTTTGACGAACTAAAGTTAAGGAAATGGGATACATGTCTGAAATTATGCTTTCAAATTTATTTCTATCATTGAACACAGTTAAATCGTCCATGTAACGAAAAATATTTAATAACAAGCTTGCAGCTTTCCAATCTTTGGAGTATAAAACAGTTTTCATATAATTAAATTCACAGTTAAAAAGAATAAGATTTACAATAAAAGGTGCACAATCTGTTCCCATGGGGATGCCAATTTTTTGATGAAAAACTAAGTTACCAACACGAAAATACGTATTGTGAACTATGCATTTAATATAGCTTAAAAGTTTTTCTTTTGTAATAGCATTTATTGAATCTATTTTGTTTGTCCAAAAAGCCGTTTTTGGAGTAGCTGATATAATACTATTGCCCATAAATTTGTCTAAAAGTTCTTCCATATTTTTAATAATAACTTCATGTTCAAGTGAAGTGTACATTTCCGTAAAATCGTATGTATATACTGAATTAGCATATGTCGATTTATTAAGTTTATGTAAAGCATTAATTAACGTTTCTGAACTTTTAATTATCCAGAAGAATTTAATTCGATATCTACCATTTAGATTTATTTACCATTTATTCGATAACTGAATGAGAGCATTTTAGTAATTAATGTTGATTAAAGCTGAATAATTCAGAAATGGTAGCTTACAGAGATAAAATTTGATAGTTGGAGCCGCAAGTTGATTAAATTTCAAGATTAATCCAGTCGAGGATAAGCTTAGAAAGTTTGAGTAATTAAGTGATTAATTATAGCAAGTCTGAATACAGTGGAAATTTGAAATTTTTATCGAAAAGGTGAATTCAGAAAATAGGTGGTAAAGCGCGCATACTACTTATTTGATGAACCTAGAGATTACCGAAAATTTTAATTTTATTCTAACTGTATTCTAACTTGATGTAATTGCGAAAACTGAATTTGAGTGAGCGAAGTCGAATCTGATTCAAAAATAATAATTGCAAGCTAAGAAGACTTTATGAACTCAGCAAAGCGTTTGCAGGGCAATTAGTGCTTTAATGCGAAGTAATACAAGTTAGCGCTCGAATTATGGTGGCTTTGGCTGAAAACTCAGTTTACATTGATAATTTTCAATTGGTTAGCTAAAATTTGGAATTTTAAAGTTCATGCAATCTGTTCAAAGGTTGTAAAACGAAAATCCGAATTCTTAAATAGAGAGACTGGCTAATACACAAACAGATTCGAAAATGTCTGGCCAACATGGAATTTTGATAAATTTATGACAATTAACCTTCGGTCGTGGTTAGGTCAGCGATAGGATTGCTTGAATTTTATGAAAGAATAGTATATAGTTTTCTTTTCAAACACAGAAAAATTTTAAGTTCATTTCGCACAGAAAATTGCGTTTATCAGCAGAATCTGGTACTAACCGGTTCAGTTTTGAGATGATTTTGCGCAGTGCGTTAATTTTCCAAGTGAAAAGAGAATTTGGTGCAAGATCTTTGATAAGGATTTCCAGGTTTCATCCTTGGCCAACTATCCTTTTCAGATGGTCTTACGGTAGAAAGAAACTGTAAGATTAATAAATTCCAAGTTGTATTGTATTTATCACTTTTGTGCTTTTAATCATGCTTTGTCCGAAATCCATGAGTTCTGAAATTGGACATGTGTGCTTTAGCTGTCCTGTTGAGTTGCCTTCAAATGGTAATTTCATAAGCGTAGAAATCCAAAAACATTTTGCAGATTATTTTCCGTTCAGTGAGAAATTCAGGAGCAAATAATTTTTCGCTGTCAAAAATTGTAGTTCTAGATTCAGCATATTCGAACAAATTTTGAAGGTACAGATCAACTCTAATTGAGACCTACTCTTGAAATTTGAGATTTTGCATGAGCGCCATAGCGAGTCAAAGACCAGCATCCAACTAACCATTAGTTTCCATAGCGGGGCAAACAAGGGAACGCACCCTAGGAGAACTAAGGTAGCCAGCACTGACCTGAGAACTCGACAGACGCCGTGGCCAATTTTTAAATAATTTCTTCTGCACCTTCCTTTGAAAATCTGTAATAACAAATTCAAGTTTTGAACTAACATCTGATCTTACAAGCGTAAAGATCAGCAATTTCGATTTTTCCGCAGCCGCACTTCACACCCATTTTATGTAGACCTTCATATTACTGACGTAGGTAAATATATTTAATACAGTCAATTCAGAAAGGTTCGATAAATTTCATTCTTAAACTTCAATTGTTCGACTAGGATCTCTGGTGCTTTGGAAAACTTGCGTACGTAATGAATAATGATAATTGAGATTTATACAATCCTTTGATCTAGAACTGTGCAAAAAAATTAGATACGCTTCCCGCAGGACCCGCAGGTTATTAGTTCATTAGTTATTAGTTCAAGGAAAATTACCAGTTAGCTATGTATGAGTTCCAGTACTCGACCATTACGTATATATACATTTATGCTGAGCTTGGTACGGTGTATGCAAATTCATTGATATAAAATAAGGTCACCGTATGAATTTTTGCCAGCAATTTTTTGAAAAGAAGCGGGAAATACATAAACGGCATTTTAAGACTTTCGAAAGCTTCGTATACGTATACTTCAGAAACAAATTTAATTTTACAACAGTTTTACAGCAAATTTCAGTGGTGCGAGAAGTAATAATTAATTTTAGGACGTTTAATAGTTAATTTTATAGGAAGGCTATAACAGTATATATATACGTACGTATTAGAACTCTTCCGGTTTCGGCTCTCACGATTTTAGTCTGTAGAAGTTTAAGGAGCAAACGAACGTTAGGATTGGTGGCCCTGAACAAACTGACCAAAGGAAAAGTTCGTAAATTCGTAGAGCTACGTACAAACTACATCTGCGAAAGGTTTATAACCGAACTTCCAATTTACTTATACTCGCCTGTAGTTTATTCAAAACTAGTTCCAACCAGATTGTAATAAAGCTACCGTTTAATTTTGGTAGTTTTTCGAATTCTACGTAGGTCATTACCGTAAAGTTTACACAAACTGCACATTTTACCATATACATACAGCCATGTTATTTGATGGAGAATATACTTTCGAACACAAAAGTTACCGTTCAGCGATTTATTTAAGTAATTTAAGCAGGCTAATTTAAGCAGGCGTTAATCCACTGCTCTGGGATTGAAGGGGAAAGCAGCTTAGGCAGACATGTTTTGACACAATTTTTATATGAGTGAAAACTGAATTTTTGCAGGACCACGTTTCTGGAAAGCCTCCAAGGCTGCAAGATTTTAAGTTCGAAAGTATCAATTGGAAGTATAAAACTGCACTGGCCTTGCTTATTGATTTTTCACTGGAAAAGTAAAGATAATTGATAAAACAGCTGCTGATGAACTTTCACTAGTAGAAACAAACATAAGTACTAGCTCGACAGTCGGCTCGCTCATCTGTTTTCATCACACATTTAAGTGTTTCATCTGTCTGCATAAAATTTATACGGCGATATATACTATTCATTGATGAACACAATCCCAAATCACCTACCAAATATCCCAGTGGCTTGCTGATTAAGTCACGGCTTCATGACAAAGTAAAACTGGAATGTGTTGGGAATATAGAAAAGGAATACTCGATGCAACAGCATTGTAAGCCAAAAACAAAATGAACTGGGAGAAAAGCCTGACTTTAGTCTTTGGCGATAGTCGTTTACCAGCTGCGTAGACCGCCTGTTTCCGGTCCATAGTGGCATCGCTCTTTCAGTTTCCCCGCCCAGGAGGGCGTCTATTTTTCCAACAGGGGAGAGGATGATATAAAAATAAATTTTTGATTGTAAAATGTTATAAACTGACGCTATTCAATCGAATGGTTAATTTGGATTTAATGATCGTTCAAAGCTAGGATATAATTTTTAGTAAAAATTAATTTGCCGTATAAATTTTTCGCTCAGAGTACCCCCTTGGTTTGCAAGAAAAGTTGCCAAAAACCTAATTGCCTAATTTGTTCCGGCCCAGATTCTGTTCTTTTAGGTGTCATTTTAATTAAAAAGCCTAATTTGTTAACACAAAACTTAAATTTCCGGCCATAATTATATGCTAAATGGTAAAAGTTTGCATAAAATGTGAGCGCATAACTTACGTACACATACAAGCTTATATATTAGCTGCGATTATTCATGCGTACTAATTATATACAAGCAGTAAGGATGCTAATACATATGGACATAGGTACACACAAATATATAATAGTCTGCATATGCGTAGAACACACAGCAGCGTAGCACGTGTACACACACACAGCAACACCTAAACCTAGCAAACTAACCACACACGAATCTTGGCAGTTGCAATAAACCTTCATTTTGCCCTTTAAAATTTTAAGACTCCGAAGTGTAGTGGTAATTGTTTTGGATTTGCACGCGCCCGCCCATAGATCGAATCACAGAATACTAACAGCAAATGACAAAAAATTTTCTGTTCAACTGGGGTGAAATTATTTTTATTTGATAAATAATTTATGTATGCATACTTTACCGTACGTAGTCATTGTCGTACTTTGTCGTAGTTAATCTGTAGTTATTGTCGTATCTTATTTCGTATGTTATCACTGTAGTTGCTTTGTAGTGCTTCCTTATCCTATACCATGCATTGTTTGTTACTGTACTGTTTGTTTGAAACAGGAGTTTCAACTTCCGAAGGGGTGAGTGATGTCACAGGGGTAAAATTCATAGGTAAAAGCATAGCTAAATAATTTAATGTTTAGTAATGGAAATTAATTGCTACGTATCAAAATTATTCAAATTAATCGTTTGATTAAACCCTATCTAAGAGTATACCAACCTAAACCCTTTACTTCTTTAAATTATTCTAAGTCCAAACTTGCAATAAGTAGGACTTAACTTTCTTTAAACGGTTCATATGGTAGCTTTCGAAGGCAGGCTGAAGGTAGGAGTCTCTTACGTCAAAGCACGGGGTATGCTGACGTTTTGTTATTGGTTGGTGAATTTTGGAAATAGTCGTAACTTTGTTAGTTCTTGGAATTGTAGCTTATGCCTGACAGTTGATGAATATTTTGCTCCAATTTTCGGGTTTTTACGTTTCCTTTAATATTACGAAACAAGCCAGAAAGTATGAGTCAAAGCTTCGTCAGCGAAAGACTTGAAAGAGACCGCTACATTTTTTATGCTTTTTGATGTAAAGAGCCTTCTACTTTTCGACAAGATGTAATTAGAAAGGAGGGGTACGGTAGCACGTGAGAGGCGGAGCTACCCGAACTATAAAAGTCTATGTTTTGAGTCATTTTGTGCTGTGGTGTGCTGTTGCTGGTTGCTCGTTGCCTTGCCTTTGTCTATACCTGTGGTCTGAACTCTGAACTTGTCTTTGCTATAACCTACCCTCTGCTTCTTAGTAAAAGCCTAGTGTTCACTGATGCCTAAGACGAGCAACGATCCACAACCCTAACCGTCATAAGGCCTACACGGACCAGATTTCCACGCTTCCACAAATAGAATTTTCGAAGGACCTCCAGGCCTCGTGAC
>JASAND010001923.1:0-23217 GCA_030248195.1 Trissonchulus latispiculum | reverse complement strand
TCTGCAATGATCTTAACAAAGTTCCAACGATCCTTCCGAATTCGAAATGCTTCTAAATTCAAAAACAAAGTTAATTTATTATTCATTTGCTATTATATAAGAGGGGGTCGTCGGGTACCAAATTTTATAGTCACCGATTTGGCTCATTTTCGGGTTCGGGTTTCTCATTCATTCAGCCAACGCCAAAACTAATTGACCCAGGCTCGTTAGGCCTTAGTGTGATTGAGCCAACTATTATTAGGATTGAGCCGCTTTTAATTAATTGGTAAAATGCATTTTATTATGTGAGTGCTAAATGTCACTTATCACTCCCATGATTGATCCGTGATTCGAAAATTTCTACGAAAATTGTAAATGACGACTAGTGTTTGAGCCACCAATTTTTTGCCATTGCATTATTAATAACTTATCTCAGAAGTTTCAACATTGCAGTATGACCGTTAACGGTCAATGTAAGCAAAAGCTAGCTAACCTAAGGCTTATTAAGTGTTGGTTTAATTCTAATTTATTCAGATTCCTACTATTGATGAATATTCAAAATTTATCAGTCAATCAATCCAGTTGGAATTTTCTAATTTATTTATTAAATGAGAAATGCCATGAATTCGAGTCCTACTTTCAAACTCGTATATATATATATTTTTCCAGGTGTATAATAGCAGATTTTGGGTGTGGGAGAGCTCCGCCGTCCCTCCTCCCACATTTCTAAATTTTGGGAGGGGGGTGGCTGGGGGGTTTGCTACGCCAACCTCTCCACCTTACACTTATGCTTCCGTGGTTAGATTTTTATATGTTTCCTTTTCCGAGCGATTCTGCACAGGGTGGTGGGGGTAGCCCTCTGCCATTGTTTGAACCCCCCACAGATGTTTTTGTGAGGGGGAACTTCAGCTACAACTGGGGAGGGGTAGTCGCGCCGAATGCTGGAAAATGTGGCCGAAGTTTGAGTATTTTTAGGGTAAATTCTGCTAAAAGTTTCAAACAGTCCAAACTTTTGGCTTAAAGCACTTATATATTATTGCGAGAAAATATACGTATATAAACTAATTAATCTTTTGCAATACATAATTTCCGCTTCTTCAATGCGACCCCCCCCCTCCCGTTTGGGGGCATCTCCTTCAATTTCTAGGTTGGGGGTGAAAATAAATTTTAAAATTTGCCATTTTGGACTATAGGCCTCCGTCATCGAAAGAAGCCATGCATTCACAGTTAAACAGCAGCAATTGCAGTGATACTCAGCACACATCTTCCTTTCATATGTGCAAATTGCACACCGAATTTAGTTGGCGTATCTCGGCTTTCAAACGACTTATGGACCATTATATCTAAAAATTTGAGAAAATTACGATTTGAAGTAAAACGTCGACGCGGTAACCAAACCTGTTAACTACTCACAAGCACATGTCGGGGTCACCTTTGAAGGACTGTTGTGAATTATAGGGAAAGTTTTACAACAAACGCAACTGTCTTGTTTTGGGAAGCCATGGGAACTACAAAATATATATGAGAAAAAATGAGAAAATGAGAAAAATCGGAGATAGTTCAAAATGCGCGACCGCCCCCTTAATTATGCTTATCTTCAGGGTACAAGTACATAGACTCCTTAAGCATCAAGCAGTATTAGCTTCAAAACGAACAAATATACATTCATTCATTAAGGTCAAAGCTCCGCAGCTTACGGTTAACACCGCTCCAGTTTAGCACCAGCGTTGATTTATAGTTGGATATCTCGATCCTAGCTTCTAGCCTAAAAACAATCAAAAAGTACATGTGTCTACGCGCATCCATGTACTCGCGACTGGAACTATGAACTCACTATAGTAATAATCGTCGTCGCTATCCGCATTCACTTCTTTACTTAGGGTATAAACTTTTGCTTTACCTCACCAGCGATCAGTGATTTTATGACTCCCTTTGTGTGCTGTGCTGCCTCTGGATGCAACAGTAGTAATTGAAAGGCTTAAGTCCTGACCAAAAATCTTGAAACCGAACGGTGAGCGCCTGTGATTAGTTAACCTTTGAAGTTAGTATATATATATATATATATATATATACATATATATACAATATTTTTTAGAAACTTCAGAAGGAGGAGAATCCGGTAAGACCATCACATCCTGTCTATATCCGGTTACAGGATACCAAATAGATAAAAACGCTTCAGATTCGGAAAGAGAATGTTAATTAATTTATGCTCTAGTATATTCGTCTTTGACCCAAGACATTTCCGAAAATCCGGTCACTTCCAGGTCAATGTCCGGTAACCGGATGTCTATGTCACAAAAACTGTACAGCAAAATGGTAAGTTTTACAGTTTCACTGATTGAATTTTTGGATTCCTCGGGTCAAAATTAGTCTGTATAGGAAATTTTGTCCGATTTGTACCAGAACTGCGTGATCAATGGCCATATCCGATTCGAAAAAACTGTAAAATCGGCTTTTCCGGTCTGCTGCTCGGAATCGGGGATAAGAAATGTTCGCTTATGGCACAATGAATATTTGGGAGGCTATTTTCATTTAACCGGTGTCAAAGTAATCGAAAATCCGGCCGATTTCCGGTACTGAGCTTTGAAATTAGAAATTTCATGGGCTATTATCTCAGTATCCGATTGGTCCGGAAGGCAAATTATTACTTTAAAATGATATTTTGTTTATCCCTAGCAAGCATCAGCCTCAAACTACTTCATAGCTGCTGTAATTTTTGAATGGTAATGTTTTAAAAATGGTTCAAAAATAGTTATATTGCGTGCGACATAGCTGAGCGTATGGGATAAGTCTCATTTCCGGTTTAACAATTTGAGAAAACAAGCAAAATCAGCACGTTTTTGAAACGCTATCATTCTAAATTTACAGAAGCTATGAAGTAATTTGAGGTTGATGCTTGTCAGTGAAAGACAAAATATAATTTTAATAAAATAATTTGACTCCCGAACCAACCGGATACAAAGATAATAGCCCATGAAATTTCAAATTTCAAAGCTCAGAACCGGAAATCGACCGGATATTCAATTACTGTGCACCGGTAAAATGAAAGTAGCCTCCCAAATATTCATTGTGCCAAAAACGAACATTTTTTATCCGTACCGGAAAAAACACCTATTTTTCCGGTATTTTTTCGAATCGGATATATATATGGCCATAGATCATGCAGTTTTGGTCCAAATCAGACAAAATTTCCTATACAGACTAATTTCGACCCGAGGACTCCAAAACTTTAGTCAGCGAAATTGTACGACCTACCCATTTTGCTGTAAAGTTATTGTGACATAGACATCCGGTTACTGGACATGGACCGGATGTGACCGGATTTTCGGAAATGTCTTGGGCCAAGGACCAATACACTAGAGCATGAATTAATTAGCATTCTCTTTCCGAATCTGAAGCGTTTTAATCTATCCGGTATCCGGTAACAGGATATGATGGTTTTACCGCATTTTCCTCCTCCTGAGGTTTCTAAAAATATATACTTTATATAGACTAACTTTAAAGGCTAACTCAGGACAGGCGCTCTTCCAAGATTTTTTGGTCAAACTTTAAAAAAGAAATTGATAATCTTACTCTGTATCGGAGAGTTGAAACAAGCACATATGGCCGTTTTCTATGGCTTTGTCCACTTTAAATGCCAGAACCAACTTCCAAAAGGCATGATGCGCTGGAAGCTTCAAGGGCAAGGGAATGCCAGAACTCATGAATGGATTTAGTCTTGCTGTCAAAGGGGCTAAAATTATGCAAATAAGCATAGATTAGATCAATATTTAAAGAAAAAGGATGTTTCGATCTATATCAAAAAGCATTGGCTATTGTCAATGTTTGCAAAAGTGAGTCTTTTTAAAAATGCTTACAGGTATGCTTACAGGTCGTATTCAAAGTATAATTTAATTTTTATTTGTTATAGTTATTGTTAATTGTTCCAGGAGTCTATAAAAGGAAGAGTGAGGCACTAGACCCTTCCTAGTGTGTTAAGGCTTGCAATATGCTCGAAACATTAAGGCCAAAATCTCGGAGGGGGCTTCTCAACGTGTAAACATACTACGCTGACAAAATTTTCGACAAATTAAATGTTATAACTTGAACTGGGAAAGTCGTATAGCGATAAATTCTATATCATTATGTTGCGTAGAATGAGATCTTTTTAACGATATAAAGCTTATATAGTTTGGTTTAGGCAATCTCTTACCTATCCGGAAACACCCTCTCCATGAAAATTTTAGCAATTTCATTATTATTTCTTCAAAATAAGTTACATTGTTGCCAGATTTGTACGAGATAGCCAGAACCGAGCTACATACTTTTTATATCGTTGAAAAGACCTCATTCTATGCAACATAATGATATAAAAATTATCACTGTACGACTTCCCTAGCTCAAGTCATCGTATTTAATTTGTCAAAATTGAATATTTTTGAAAAATTTCAGCGTAGCTGTTTAGACGCTGAGAAGCCCCCCCCCCCCGGGAGATTTTGGCCTTAATGTTTTGAGCATATTGCAAGCTTATTCTATTAGGAAGAACTGAGTGTCATACTCTTCCTATTATAAACTCTTGATTGTTCGAAGATCGGTAGTGGCATACTTCACATCAAGTCAGTGTCAAATAGCAGTATCAGCTAATTAAAAAACTTACTGGAGGCACAGCGGTGACTGGATCGAAAATTGTTTGAACAATCGCAGGTTGTTGGACTAAGTAAATCACTGTAGGTCTGAGGATAACAAACGGCTGCCGAAATACTGCACTTAAAACAGTTCTCGTGATTTTTACTGCACTGGTGTGTTGGACCTAAAATATTTGTTTCTTTTTAGGAATTTGAAGTTGAAGTGACTAATTGTCTAAGCACTTGCAGCACGTCAGCATTGTCAGCACTAATGCTGTGCTGACTTGAGGATAACAGGCTTAGGATAACAACTAGAACTGTTCAAATTTATTTCCACTATTGGCATAAATTATTTCACAAGAAGATTTTTGTTACAAAATCATATTAGTTCACAAGGATATCTACTTTTTCTATGTACCTGCATATAAAACTAATGAATATCTAAATTTATTAAATCGACGGTAATCTCTGCAAAGTTATCGAATACAGAACCTACGATAATGTACTCTTTCGTGGTCCATTTCAATGATGTTTCCCTTGACTTTTACATTTCCGATGCAGCCATCAAAGCGAGGCAAATCGGAGGCTGTCTGACTTCGAGAAAATCCATGAACTAAATTATTTGCCGATGGAAGATCTCCCACAAAGAGTGCGGCATGCCTTCTATACTGTGGTATGAGTGAGTCATCAGGAGAATTAAGGAATATTCCTAAAAACGATAGTAAACCAAATACAGGTTAACAATGTTTGTTGAAACTTGTTCGTTGAACAGCCTGAAAGCACAAAAATGAATTAATTTTGTCCTACCAAAATTTTCATGAATTCATGTCTGAATTCGTTAAAAGTAGGTTACGCAAAGTAAGATTTGATGATATCAATAGTTCATTCGATATTCTGGCACAACAAGAAAGATGAGATTCAGGTACATAATTTGGTGGCGTATCCCCAGTTTGTCAATTCCCCAGTTTGTCAACTCCCCAGTTAGTCAACTCTAATCCCTTGCAATTAAGGGCTTGTCCCCAGTTAGTCAACTCTTTTTCAGTTCATCCCCACTTAGTCAACTCTTTTACAAGTCATCCCCAGTTTGTCAACTCTTTTTCATGCTATCCCAACTTTGTCAAATTGTTTCCGTGTCAACCAGTTTTTTCTAAGGGGGGACTTGGTTTACACTGACTAAAATAAAGTTCTAACCTTAAAACCGTATTAATTTTGGTTAATTAATTTAAACTGAAATATTTCATTTCTAGTCATAAATAAGATATGATATGGAATGCACTAACACCAACTGAGAAAATTGTGGTGTCTGTAATTCACATGTTTCTGTTACATTGTTAATTGTTATTGCTGAAATATGCAAATTAGTTTACTGCCTATATAAGTGCTTGTTTTCTGTGATTAAATCAGTCTGCTTGTTCTCTCTTCTCACAGTCGCCCACTACATTTGGCGCACTGTTTGCCTGCCTACGAAGAAGGCGAAGAAAGCAGACGTTGCCAGGCCACTGCTAGGGCTAGAAGACTGAAACCTGCTGAGCCGGCTCGAAGAAAAAATACTTTCAAGCCGCCTCCAGGCTTGAAAGACTACTCTGCCAAGGCCGTTTCCAGTCCGAAGAAGAGGTCGGAGTCGCTTCCAGACTCCGTGCACAGGCCATTCCAAGGTCGAAGCAGACAAGGTCAGAGCTACTTCCAAGCTCTGTTCCTTGGCCGTTCCAAGGCCGAAAAAGAAAAGGTCAGAGTCACTGCCAGACTCTGTGCACGGGCCGCTCCAAGGCCGAAGAAGACGGGTATCCGAGCCATTGCCAGGCTCAAGACTGTTCTAGGTGGAAGACTCCAGAGTCACATCTACACTCTGTGCCGTGGCCGTTGCAAGGCCGAAGAAAGAAGCTCCGAGGGCTGTTCCAGGCCTACGTTCAGCATTCTAGGCCGACCCCAGGCCGAAAAGCCGTCATTAGAAGTTGAACTGTTGCTGTCCAGGAACTGCTTCAATTTACAAGAGAAGACGACGTGGCGAGGGATCCTAGCTGTTTCAAAGCCAGGAATCTTCAAATCGAGGAAATGCCGACATTCCTCGTGACCGTTTCCAGGTCAACTCTGCCAGTTGCCAGTAGACTCCAGCTGCTGCCACTGCAAGGCTCAGCTGATACGATGGTGGGCTTTATCCAAGAAGCCCATCTGAGGACACAGGTGCGTGGAATCAGACAAATGGATCAGATATCAAATCTGTATTCGGACAAATTGAATGAGGTCACCGGTTTGAGGCCCCAAGCCGTCCGGATGATGCTAAAGGGAGGACACCCTCTCGCTGCTATGGTAGTCCTATGGCTTTCGGAAGGTGGGAATCTACGGGTCCCAAACAGGGTCGTCAACGAGAACCTATGGCGGATGCCTATGCCAGGTGTGAAACTAGCCATTCTGGGATATCCATACACGGAAGGTGAAATACGGGATATGGGATGGTGCTTCGAGCTATGAAGTTCACGATACCGTGGTTGGAAGGGTCGTAGCAGACACTCTCACAATGGATCCGGGCCATGATTCCTTGACGAAGACGGACAATGACTCTGGCATTCATGTCAAAGTGTTCTGACCCCATCACTATGGAACTGTTCAGGGTTTTCAACCCTCCATGGGAGAAAGGGTGATGTGGTGACTGCAATTCACATGTTACTGTTACATTGTTAATTCTTATTGCTGAAATATGCAAATTAGTTTACTGCCTAAATAAGTGCTTGTTTTCTGTGATTAAATCAATCTGCTTGTTCTCTCTTCTCAGTCGCCCACTACAAATACAATTTGATCTTTTATTAAATTTTGATTTCATTTAAAGGATCGTTTGCGCTCCCCAGCCCTAACTTTTCATTTTTTAACCAATAACTTTGAAGTTTGGTATGGTTGCATACTGGAGACTGATGAATTCAAAATTTAAAAAATTTTTAAATTTAAAAATGTTTTAAAAATTTAAAATTTTAGTTTGCTAAGGGAATATCAAGGGGGACCAAAACATTTTTTGAAAAAATTTTGCTGAAAACTTGCATACAGGGGTTTTCCGTGGCGCTGAGCACGAATCTCAAATCCGTTTTTGATTCAGCTTTTCGTTAGCTCAGTATGATCTTACATGTTAAGCTTACAACTTTAGCTTATCCTGAGCTAACGAAAAGCTGAATCGAAAAATGGATTTGAGATTCGTGCTCAGCGCCCCAGAAAACCCCGTGTGCAAGTTTTCAGCAAAATTTTTTTAAAAAATTTTTAGTTTCTATTTCCCCTTGGTCCCCCTTACCAAACTAAAATTTTAAATTTTTAAAAACTTTTTGGCTTGACGACCATAGCTGGGGCACCCAAATTAAATCCAAGTCTTCATGATTTTATTGCGCTCCCCTGCTGTGCCGATCCCAATTTGAAGTCTACTAGAGAGATCAAATGGTGGTCAACTCTAATACAGTTTAAAGTTCAAATAGAAGGAATTGAATATATAAAGATGAATATAGTGAATATATAAAGATTATAAATTGTAATATTGTAAAACAACTGACTGGTGGGGCTCCTTCTTATTTTAACCTTAAACTGTATTAGAGTTGACAACCATTTGATCTCTCTAGTAGCCTTCAAATTGGAATCGGCACAGCAGGGACCGCAATAAAGTCATCAAGACTTGGATTTAATTTTGGGGCACCAGCTATGGTTATCAAGCCATTTTTAAAACTTTAAAACTTTTGAATTATCAGTCTCCAGTGTGCACCTACACCAAATTTCAAAGTTATTGGTCAAAAAAATCAAAGCTGGAGCTGGGGGTAAAGCGCAAAAATCCAGATTCAATTTCTCACTATCTTTACAAATACTTCATTTTTTAGAGTTTGTACTCAATTGATTCTTTCTAGATCAAATCTTGCAGATGATTGAATACAGAAATAATATTTCTGTTTAAATTAACGAAAATTATTTGTGAAAGTTAAAACTGTTTCCCCTATAAACCTGATCATTTCAAACAAGAGTTAACAAAGGGAGGATGGCATGAAAAACAGTTGAAAAACTGGGGATGCCTTATAAAAGAGTTGACTAAGTGGGGATGAACTGAAGAAGAGTTGACAAACTGGGGACAAAGTTAATTATAGGGATTAGAGTTGACAAACTGGAGACAAACAAATTTGGTTACTCTTATACTGGTTTTTGCTATTACCAACAACGGCTTCATTTGGGGTGTTTTCGGATAGTCTAATTTCGGATAGTCTAACTTCGGATAGTCTAAAGAAATTTTCGGATAGTCTAACAAGGTCAAACTAAATTGCACTCTGAAATTTTCTGTTAATTGATTTTCGGATAGTCTAATTTCGGACAGTCTAAAGAAATTTTCGGATAGTCTAAAAGATAAGCAAAGAAAATTTACCTTAGAAATGTAAGTGTTTTAAGTTTGACAACAGTTACAACAATATTTATTTAACGTTACACAAGCAGAATCTAAAATTCTAAAGCTATATATACAAGGATATTATATCAAGGCCGTTCTGTCTCCCACAAATTTTTATTTTGACCTGATCAAATTCGTGCTTCAAGAAAAGCATGAACTTGTAAGTGCTGAGATGAGGCTGCCCCATGTGACTATTAAAACAGCTCAGGCTTCTACAAAATTATTCGTGCGGATTTTCACGTTGTAAGAATCCCACAAAAATAACGGAGTACGGTGCAGCCAAAACGGAATAAAATAATCGAATAAAAAATCCTGACGGACGTCTAAAACACTTAAATTTCTAAATCGAAGGTAAATTTTCTTTGCTTAGATTTAATTGCTTTAATTAATTTTGCTTAATTTTATTTGCTTTCTTGTTAAACTTACAATAGATTCTGCTTGTGTAACGTTAAATAAATATTGTTGTAACTGTTGTCAAACTTAAAACACTTACATTTCTAAGGTAAATTTTCTTTGCTTATCTTTTAGACTATCCGAAGTTTCTTTAGACTGTCCGAAGTTAGACTATCCGAAACTAGACTATCCGAAAATCAATTAACAGAAAATTTCAGAGTGCAATTTAGTTTGACCTTGTTAGACTATCCGAAAATTTCTTTAGACTATCCGAAGTTAGACTATCCGAAATTAGACTATCCGAAAACACCCCACTGTTGTCAAACTTAAAACACTTACATTTCTAAGGTAAATTTTCTTTGCTTATCTTTTAGACTATCCGAAAATTTCTTTAGACTGTCCGAAATTAGACTATCCGAAAATCAATTAACAGAAAATTTCAGAGTGCAATTTAGTTTGACCTTGTTAGACTATCCGAAAATTTCTTTAGACTATCCGAAGTTAGACTATCCGAAATTAGACCATCCGACAGAGCACCCTTCATTTCATACATGAATTATTGTTTGTGTTGACCATAATGAAGTCGGAGCATAATAAATAAATAAAACACAAAAGGCTACGATCAATATTAAAGCATTCAGTATCTGTACCTTCACCCCTAGTTGTATTGGTCTGAGCTGAGGTAGTTAAGCAAGATAGTTCATTGGCCATAAGCATAGTGTACATACTCGTTATTTTAAGACCAAGTTGAACCATTTTCATTGTATTCCATCCTAAAACAGTGCAAAACGCTTTTGAAAAATACGACAAGAGAAATCTTAAAGTTACGTATGTGCATGAATGTTATAATATATTATATCATATTAGCCCTATATAATATACCATAGGGAGGAATTCTCAAATAATGTACTATTTCAAGGTTGCTTGTTCCAACTATTTTTTGTATTTTTGGAAACAACTTTGGCAACGTATTTATTATGAAAATGCAATTCAGCGTCATTCAAATCTATTTAGAAATGAAGCGACTATGAAAGTATAAATAAAACAGTGCATAAATTCATTAATTCGTGGTTTTTTCATCTATTGCGTAAGCCGTCAGCCAGAATGACCTTCTTTTAAGGATTACATTTCATCATCAATTAGCAAAACAGTAACACCGACAACATCCAATAAGACTGCTCAGAAAGGGCATTCCCAGGGCGTACATACACAGCTCCTATAATACACAGCTCTTACACACTATTGTTGTAGGAGCTGTGCATTGAAACTAAAGGGTGAATTGGAGGTGAAATAAGATTACGGTAGTTTCATACCATTTCGTTTTCAAATCAATTGAAATACTGGTTTTAATTCTCTACATTTTTTAATATTGCGTTTTTAGGTTTCCGATGTACGAGCAAAAAGTTGAAGCCGTCAAGTCGGGAAAAGTAAGAATTTTGCTAAACTTTCATTGCAGAAAAGCAACTAATTGGTTTCTAGGTGCAAGTGTTGATTCTAAGATGGCGCAAACTATACGTTATTTTAATGCGCACCACCTCCCGCATCACCTGGTGGAACGACTTTTGAAATTTTAACTTAAATTTCTTTAAAACTTAAAAATTTGAAATTGTACAAAATTAGAAACTGTACACAACTTATATATTAGTGAAATTACGTTTCAGTTGTGAACTTTAAACTCTCTAAATCAATGCTCTCTCTCTCCTTATTCACTTACTCTCACTCACTGTCGTTCCGTTTTGTCTAATATTAGTGGGGTCATAAATCAAGCCTAACAACAGATTGGCTCTAACGGCCCTCTACCGTGTAATTTGATTATGGCTTATGCCGCACTCATCTCACAAAGGGGTTTTTGAAGAACTTTCTTGGTACATGAGTCTCCTAACCTAGGTGACGACAACGTCGAAGTTCACTCTAAATTCGGGGACACAATTGGAGGGGATAGAACAACGCCAGGAAAAAGCGAAGAGAACACAAAGACAACTTACAAGCCAAAGAGAACACTTCTCTTCACACTTATTCATTGTGCCTACCTAACTGCTTCTTCACAGAACAAGATCTGCAAGTAAGTCGTTCACTGATTCTGGGCTTATATGGTCCCGCCTTTTGGCAATCCAGCACAACCAAATTTTGAGCATTTGACAGAGAGACCTGGACGAATCGATGCAGGAACTGTGAGAACTCTGGTTCTCTTCGACGCAAGAAATTGTCGTCCGTATTTTTTCGCAAGAATATCCACATTATAAAGGCGTTGGACTGAAATGCACAACAATAAACACAGGACGGCAGTGTACAAAGGACGACATCAAAATGGTTTCATATTTTTCACAAACACCATTACATGCATTGGATAGCATCATTCATGATATTATTTAAAACAAGATCTCCCCTAAAAGGGGCATTATTCCTTGTTGAGCTATATCATTAACGAAAGATTCTCGAATACAGATTTTGCAATCTACTAAGTCCGCCATCTTTTCCCAAGAAAACATTTATTTTGAGTCAGATTCTTTAGACTGTAGGGATTTAAACCGACATTTAGATTTAAATTTAAATTTAAACATTTAGCCGACAAGAAAATTATACACTATTCCTTTCGAAACGTTCAAGTTCTCGTGTTGCTAAAGTTTTGTAAAGTCTTCACCGCATACGTTCGTTATAAATAGCAAAATTGAAGATCTTTTTAAGTAATATATGCCAATACGCCAATAATTAAGTCAATAAGCCCGTTGGAAGCTCCAGGTTTAGTTTACAACTTCACTTGAGTTTCCTCATTAGGGAGAGCAGTCCTATACTTGCCATGCTGAACTGAACTTGTGATGTACAGCGCAAGCTAGTACATTGTCTTTTCCTGGTGCACCTATGTGTAGCTCCCAAGCTACACTGGTGTTCAAAAATCTGTAACCGTTTAGATTGCTGTCAGGCGAAGACTGCGAGACGTCTCTCAGTAGTGCTGCTCAAATAGGTTCTAAAACCTAATTTGCATAATCTGATTGCAAAAATTCTGACCTAAGCTAGCCCTGTGTTGAAGATAAGGCTTCTGAATGGAGAAATGACTCACCCTACACCAAACATACAAGTGTAAAATAAGGGTAGAGCTAGGGGATTAAACCGCAAAACTCACACACCAAATTTTTCGTGAGACTGAGCGCAACGAACGCTGACCGACGACGCGGGTGGAGATCTTTAGTCCAGGCGGCCCTTATCCACCGACTTGCCTCGCCAAGGGGAATAGGTAATTTTGGGGCACACATACACGAACTTTAGGCTGAGTGAAGGACAGGCTCCGGGCTACTCCCAGAGCGCTACCTCGCTAGTAAAACAGATCAGTCTAGTTAAATAAAATTAATGAAACTAAGTTAATAAGCTGAACAACAACTGGACAATTTAATGGGGTACAAACAAGGGAAATTAAACAGAGAAATCCCTTCTGGGCTACCCAGAGGGGGCAAACAATACAGCGGGCTGCAAGCAAAAAATAGACAATAACGAGGGCACAAAGGGAATAACAAATAAATGGGGAGGGAACCAGCAATCAACAGGGGAAAGGAAGGAAATCAACAAAATTGGGGAGGAAAATTAGCTAGTAAAAATAAACCCGAGGGGACGGGGGCAACCCCGCAAAATAGGAAAGGAAGAGAAAGGGGGGAGTTAAGAGTTAGAAGAAAATGAAGCTAAAAGGGGTTAAGAATAGAAAAGGGGATTAGAAAGGATGAGATAAAAGCAATTTTTCAAAGGAAAATGAAAAACAAAAACACCTACTCTTTAGGTGTGGAATCAGAAAGGGTGGGGCCCCAAAATTTGAACACGAACTTGACAAACTCCCAACCGACGAAAAGGTGACGTAAGCGGAGAATTTTGTTATGCGTTGAGAACGGGAGGGTCTATTTTTACTAAGCCAAAAATAATGGCAATGTTAAGTTTACGCTCACGAAATAGGGAAATTAAAGATTTTGAACGATTTTTGGAAATTGAGCATAAAGTTAGCACTGCACATTATTTAAAAAGGGATTTTTACTTACAAAATAATACACAATGGGCTTCCCAACAATAACATATAACATAATAACATATATAATATTTAAGGGGAATTTTGGGGGTTTTTAGGGAATTTTAGGGAAAAGCAACGAAAGTTAAAGACAGAAAGGACTTGGAAAGGGGGTGATAGCGGGGACGCTATTACCCACATTACACAAGTTTCCATTTTATACATTCCTGCTCCAGCAGGAATAAAAATATTTCCAAACTGTGAATTGAACTCGGGTTATTGCGGTGTTACCCTAATGTCTTAACCACTGCACCGTTTCAACTTTTACTGTAACGTTTTCCAGGTCGTTCGCAATACTAGGTTTTCACAAAGCTGAATTCAAAACTAAGATTGGGCCACGTTCAGCTGCTAATTCGTGTCTCTTGCGCAATTCCCCCCCCCAGCCCTAACTTTTGATTTTTTGACCAATAACTTTGAAATTTTGTATGGGTGCATACTAGAGGCTGATGAATTCAAAAATTCAAAAATTTTAAAATTTTAAAAAATTTTAAAAAAATTTAAATTTTATTTTGGTAAGGGGGGACCAAGGGGAACCGAAAAATTTTTTGAAAAATTTTTTGCTGAAAACGTGCATATAGGGGATTTCAGGGGTGCTGAGCACGAATCCACAGTCAGTTTTTCGATAAAGCTTTTCGTTAGCTCAGGATACAAGCTTACACCTTAAGCTTATAACTTTAGCTTATTTTAAGCTAACTAAAAGCGTTGTCGAAAAACGGATTTCGGTTTCGTGGTCAGCACCCCTGAAAACCCCTGTATGCAGGTTTTCAGCAAAAAATTTTTCAAAAAATTTTTCGGTTCCCTTTGGTCCTCCCTTACCAAAATAAAATTTAAAATTTTTTAAAAATTTTTTAAAATTTTAAAATTTTTTAATTTTTGAGTTCATCAGCCTCTAGTATGCACCCATACAAAATTTCAAAGTTATTGGTCAAAAAATCAAAAGTTAGGGCTGTGGGGAAATTGCGCAAGAGACCCGCTAATTCTTTATTTACGAGTGTATCAGTATTAATCGTCTGCTAATCTCGTGCGATTCTTGCAATTATTACTGAATTTTGCCTGTGAACGTTTACTAATCGATAGACGACTGCGGAGTATTTGATTTACAAATAACGCCAGGGCGTATTGCTTAATTTCAGAAGATTTATACCATAAAACTCAATGAAACTTCAGGAGCAGATTTCGATACGATTTTTCCAAAAGCTGACCCATTTGCTTTTGCCTACGGTTGACTCTAAGAAATGCAAATACTAGCCCATGAGTTAAAGATAGAGGAGGCATTCGAGAATTAGAACATCATAGATGCATTACATATACAACAAACCCGGGGACTATATTCCACTCCAGCGGAATAAAAATACATTGTATAAAAAGATTGTGTATTAATATATATTTAAATATTTACTTGATAAGTTCTAAAAGACAGAGATATAGTATCCATTTCCATAGCCATTCCGTTGTGATATGGTTCAATATCATAGTACATAAACATTTCATCTGATTTTTCTCTGATTGATACGTCTTCAGAAGGTTGAGAATTGAACGCAATGATGTGTTGGTTGTCTGTTAAAACAATAAGTTAGTTAGTAATAAATACAACACGAATCTATATATATATATATATATTATATATATATTATATATATATATATATATAATATATATATATATCTTAAACTTATGAGAAATTATTGAAACTTGCTCGACTGAGTTGTGTAAGTGGTCAAGTCAGGTATTCTGTCAAGTAAAATTCTATTGTAAAATTGATCCCCGCCCAGTGAGCTCGAAGGCTGTGCAGGCTACAGCCAAGTTCATTGCCCATGCTTGATAAAGATCTGTGAAAATAAACACTCAGCGCAAAGCCAACAAACGTTCCGTAATAAGGAAAGCACACAGTTTTTCTAAAATCCAAACCATGTCTTAAAGTGAAAGTTGGAGCAATCTTTGCTGCTAACAGAACATCGGGATGATGCTCCTTTTAGGGGCGTACTTGTTCCGCTTGATTCTTCATTATGTCATAAGCTCTTCCTTCAATAAAATATCGTATACGCAAATTAAAACGAACTAACAGAGAAAAAACCTTGATGTCGAGAACAAAGTTAGCTTTAAGAATAAGCTAGCTGATCATTCTACTAGTGCCTGAAGATTAATTATTGTTAACAATACCATCATTAACATCACATTGATCCTCAACAAAACACTGGCAGTCCTTTCGGCGACAACCATCACAGGAAGTCATTGAAGTTGACACGACCCTGAAACACAATACGAAGACATAATGACCAGCAGCTTATACCAGCACTAACAGTGAAGCAAATTTGAGAGAGGGCTAAACTACAGACTAGAAAACTTGGATGGTTTTCTGTTCCCGTCCCTTCCCACCAGATTTTCAATTTTGCGTCCCATCCCACCAGATTTTCTATTTTGCGTCCCATCCTATTCCACTTGTCCGCATGGTGTTATCCAACCCCACTCGCAGTATTTGGCGTTGCAATTAACTTTAGCATTAACTTGAATTAATGACATAGCTTGAACAACCCACCATCTGCAATGCAGTTAATGGTAACGCAGCAATTGTGGTGTTAATTGTTTAATGCAGGTTTTTGGGTTAAATTTGTTCATCAATTTTTGCATTAAAAGCTTCAACTCTGAAAACTGCGTCTGGTTTTCTCAAAAACTGCTCTATCCTAAGTATAAGAATAAGAAATAAGTATAAGAAAGTACAATTATAAAGTATGAGAAAACTAACGTAATATAATTTGTTTTTAATCAAAGGACAGCACCAATTTTTACGCTGACTGTATTCGACAATGATATTTTTATATTAAGAGCAGAGCAGTGCTCTGAATGTGCAAGCTTCTTCAAAGAATAATTTTGTGAACTGAAGGTTTGTTGGTTGAGCAGGCAAAATAATTCCACACAGTTCCACTGATCCCGCGTAGGATAATTTTTAATCCTGTCTCATACTATCCCATCCTATCCAATGGAAACTCATGGGATTCCTAAAATCATCCCAAATCCCCAAATGCTAAATCTGCTAAACTAATGCCGCATAAAGATAATAAGGAATAATAGCTTCTGTCATGGCTTGGCATTACTTACTATTATTATAAGCGTTTAGTAGTAATCATATGTCTGTAAATCGAAACAGGACATATGCGACTTCCGTCTGACTGACTCCCGAAAGATTCCGTTTATAGTATTGTTATCTTTCTTGGATCAAGTAAACAATCCCCCCCCAAAATTCCCAAATAAACTCTAAAAAATCATGTCCCCACAACGCTTTATCTCACTCAAAACTTGAACCAATTGGTTAAAACTTTGTGTGGGAGCATTCCAGCACATGTCTGATTGATTGGTAACAAGATTTTAAAATCTTACAATTTTAAAATTTTTAAGTTTTTAAGGGGGGACCAAGGGAAACCGAAAATGTTTTGTCTTCGATTTTGCTGAAAGTTGTATATAGGGCATTCTGCATCGCAGAACACGCCTGAAGTCCGTTTGTCGATTCGGCTTTTCGTTAGTTCAGTATAAGCTTCTTAAGCTTACACTGAACCAAGAGTACATAATAGAATAAGAGTATGAAACTCTTACGCTACTATGTGTTAAACATGCTTGACATGCTCGTGTCGTTAACTCGGGACCAGGGTTTTTTTGATTTTCGGATTTGCGTCAACCTTGCGTCCCGCTTAGTTTAAGTTGCGTCCGGTTAAGAAATTTTGCGTCCAGGTAGAATTTTTGTTTTATCGTGTTTTCAGTGAGAAAAATTGTTTTATTTTTAAAAAATTTTGATAATTCCTTAATTGTAACACTATTTACACTATTTAGAAAGTTGATGCTGCTTAAAATGCACGATTACAAGGGTCCCTATAGAATATAGATGCGGCCAAGGTACACGGCGGGGGGTCTGGGGGGCAGAGCCCCCCAGAAGTTGAAGAATTTTTTGCAATTCCAGAATAATCCGTAATGGAAATGTTTTAAAAGATTTTATTTGCACCTGTTGCATCTAGCGCAATACCTTGAGTAATTTTCAATATTTCAATGTTATAATATAGTTAAACTAATTATTAGTATTAAAATTTAATGAAATGTGAGAATAAAGGTAGTAAAGATCAAATATATATACATTCAGTTTCGAAAACTGAGAACTACTGATCCCTGAAAACAGCATTGGAAGTGAGCACCGGGGGGTCTGGGGGGCGGAGCCCAGAAGTTGGAGATTTTTTGCAATTACGGATTAAATCCGTAATGGAAATGTTTAAAAAGATTAATTTAGCGCAAATATTTTCCGGCTTACTTAAAATATTTACTTTTCAATTTTACTACTTTAAGGAAACCGGAAATTTTGTCCGACTTCTTATTTTAGACGCCAAAAATGTCCAAAAAGGTGAAAAACACTCATCACACCCCGATATAAGTATTTTTAATTTTTCCAAGCTTAAACCTGAATTTTCAAAAATACCGGGTCACCGTGTCAGGGGTCGACCGGGTCACCGGGTCAGCAAATAGTGACCCGGTTTCATCTCTAGTCTGTAGCATCTAACGCATTTCGTGTGTAATTTTCGATTTTATTGACATACATTATTCCGATGATCAATGTAAAAGATAAACTAATTACGGTTTTAAAAATTAATGAAATAGTTATTAAATTAATATCACCAAATATCACTAAGAAGAAAGGTAATGGAAGCACAAATTCCATTTTCAAAACCCTGAGAATTAATGATTCCTGAAAGGATTCCCCATTTCACTATTAACGCTAGTTGCAATAAATTCATCGTGAAATGTACGTACATAGGCCTTTTATATTTGAAAATCTTAGAAAAATGGTAGTCTTGCATTATATAATTCAAATTGCCATTTGTGTATTTTTGCAAAAAACGTTTTTTAGAAGAACCAAAGAATTTGGATATTCTGCTCCTGCTACAGTTACAAATTTGTCAATTTCGGGGTTTTACTTTACTACTAATTTTAATCCTGCCTGACGTGTTGAATGAGAACAATATAAATGTTCACGATTATGCATCTTGTAAGATCTATATGTCGTAGTAATTTCTGTATTCAGTAAATACTGTATTTACTGGCCGATTTCAGTAAATACGGTATTTACTAGTAAGAATGGTATTTTCTTTAAACGTCCTATCTTTACACGTAAATACCATTTTTACTGAAACTCGTCCAGTAAATACTGTATTTTCTAGTAAATTCTGTATTTCATCTTAAACGCCTTTGTCTTTATGTGTGGCTAGGAAAACAAAGGACATGCCGACGTCATATTTAAAGTCAAAAAGATAGGTCATGCATAGTAACAATATGTACAAAGGGGGTGCATGAAGATAAACTTCAGAAGTTTAAAACCGTTTACAAAATTAAAAAATAGTGTAATGTTAATCCAGTTAACACATTAAAAGCAGTTTTGCTAACACTTTAAATCTTAATTACAGAAACACTATAAGTTTACTTAAAGTATTAAAAATGCTATTTGTGTATTTTTTAAAATTAGGAAAGGCAAATTTAAGACTATAAAGTAACTAATGAATTTTTAATTAATCGTAATTCATTAAGAATATATAATACCTGTGTAAATATATCTGTTTTGATTTTGAAAGCTGTGTTTTAAAAGCTAAAATAATTTTTTAATTTTGTAAACTAATGTTTTAAGCTTCTAAACTATATCTTCATGCACCCCCTTTGTACATATTGATACTATGCATGACCTATCTTTTGACTTTAAATATGACGTCGGCATGTCCTTTGTTTTCCTGGCCACACACAAAGACTATAAAGTAACTAATGAATTTTTAATTAATCGTAATTCATTAAGAATATATAATACCTGTGTAAATATATCTGTTTTGATTTTGAAAGCTGTGTTTTAAAAGCTAAAATAATTTTTTAATTTTGTAAACTAATGTTTTAAGCTTCTAAACTATATCTTCATGCACCCCCTTTGTACATATTGTTACTATGCATGACCTATCTTTTGACTTTAAATATGACGTCGGCATGTCCTTTGTTTTCCTGGCCACACACAAAGACACAGGCGTTTAAGATGAAATACAGAATTTACTAGAAAATACAGTATTTACTGGACGAGTTTCAGTAAAAATGGTATTTACGTGTAAAGATAGGACGTTTAAAGAAAATACCATTCTTACTAGTAAATACCGTATTTACTGAAATCGGCCAGTAAATACAGTATTTACTGAATACAGAAATTACTGCGACATATATATATTGAAGTAAAATTTATGAGTTCGAAAGGATTTTATATGGATGCAGGTGGACAACAACTTAATAAATAACATTGAGTAACATTGAAGCATGACCTTGCACCTTGGCATTCCATGACAAAGTGGAAAACACCGAGGGTCTGGGGGCGAATTTGGAATTCCAGAACCTGAAGAAATTTTTGGAAAAAACGGAAAAATTGGTACTGGAAACATTTAAAGATTTTACTCTTACAAAAGTGAATTTTCTCCCGAAATAATGTTGCGTCTAGCTTGCGTCCAGTTAAAATTTCATTGCGTCCGGATAAGAAACTTTGCGTCCAGACGCACATCTGGACGCAAAAAACCCTGCTCGGGACCCCCTCCGAGAGTTTCACTTGCACGTGCTTTCTTCATGTAAACGCGTGTCTGCTCGCTGATTCGCTAATTAGCTTAGGCTTACAGTAGGCATTTTATTAGTAATTTTTAATTAATTAATTATAACTTTAATTAGGTTAACATAATTAAAAAACTAATTCGACAACTTTGTAGCATTTTTTCTGCTCTTTCTAATGATATAAAAATTGTTGCACAAAACAAAAATTCGTAGGAATGTAGTGTGCAACAATTTTCATATCATTAGAAAGAGCAGAAAAAATGCTACAAAGTTGTCGAATTAGTTTTTTAATTATATTAACCTAATTAAAGTTATAATTAATTAATTAAAAATTACTAATAAAATGCCTACTGTAAGCCTAAGCTAATTAGCGAATCAGCGAGCAGACACGCGTATATATGAAAGCACGTAATTAGTGCTAAGTGGGACCCCCCCTGAAACTCTCGGAGGTGGTCCCGAGTTAACGACAAGAGCATGTCAAGCATGTTTAACACATAGTAGCGTAAAAGTTTCATATTCTTATTCTATTATGTACTCTTGACTGAACTAACGAAAAGCTGAATCGAAAAACGGAGTTCAGATCCGTGTTCTGCGACCCTGGAAAGTTAGCATCAAATAAACTCCCCCCTCCCCCCCCCCCAATTGAGGCTGGGCTGGGGGGATTGTTTACATACTTCATCCTATCTCTTGCCTCAGTGGTATCATCAGTGACGAATCGAAAAAGTAAATTTACTATTTGCGGACATTCAGTCACTTGGAATAATCCTAACATACCGCATTCTGACTGCGGATCCAACTATTATCAAATAGCTCAACGGATTAGGAACCCGAATAAATGATCTGAAACAACGTCTTTTGGCTTAGTTAGAATCGTTAAGTACGTACATATATCTCTACGCGAAAACTTAAGCTCATGCTGGAATCGAGCTATAACAAAATGTCAATCCAACCTTAACAATGCGGGACAACTTACGGTATGATTTCCCAATCATTCGGATCATCTTCAATGATTGAAGCGATGTGGAAACAGCCACGACTATATTTAGGACTGAAAAAGGCAAGCAAAGACTTCATAGGTCGTATGGGTCGACGAAAGCAAAAGCCATGGAAAAATATTCTGTTATACTGACACAAAAAGTTTAATAATTGTGGATGTCAAAAGTTTCGTTTGATCACAAATTTGACAAGAGTTTTGTTAATTTGCTTAGCAGAAATACCACTGCAATAGCAATAAAATGACATTGTTCGCCAAAAGGTGGAAACATGATGATTGTAAAACTCATTTCTATTTATTTTCCCTATTGAAGATTCGTTCCTAATACGTTAGCGCAGTATCATGCAGCAAATTGTTTGTTTGTAGCACAAAGAAAGCACGATGTAAATTTTTTGCATTATAATGCCTATGCAACTCGGAGTTTTTAGGTGAATATCTTATATCGCAATGAAATAATATTTTAGTATTTTAATAGCTTTTAATTGCAGATAACAGTTTTAGACCATACTCGATATATTAGTTTTTGTACCACGGTTTTGTATGTATTCATAGTTGTGCATATGTTATCAAGCTGAAAGTCCCTGTGAACTCATTTGTGCCGCACTAGAGATGAGCATTTCGGCCCGTCGGCCCGGCTCGACCCGGCCCGCGGGCCGGGCCGGGCCGGGCCGACCACCACTGATTAGCGGGCCGGGCCGGGCCGAGCCGAGAAATTTTTTAACTGCGGGCCGGAGCGGGCCCAAACGGGCCGGATCAACTCTGGAAAATATTGTAAAATCAATAAAATTAGCTACACGTTTACAGATTCTGGTTATTTATAGCCCAAATTTAACATTTCATAGCATAACTTAGCCTTTCCATCTTGCATTGAAGCCTTTGAAATAATATTGTTAGTAAAATTTTGGAATTTTTGTTTTGGCGGGCCGGGCCGCATATTTCTAATCTGTGTAACTGGAATACGCATTCTAAAATGTGTAGCGTAAATACGCAAGCGCTTAGAAAGTGTGTGCATGGAATACGCAGCTACTTTAGTGTTCCACTATATGCTATTATATGCTTCATATAAATACGTGACAGAGCCATTATATACGATTATATGGTGCATATATATACGTCATAAACGTGATAGTAGATAAATATACGAAATATTTCTGCACAGCATAATAGCATTGATAGTCTTTATACCTAATATTGTGAAAATGATTTCGAGATGTAATCGCTCAAGTGTTACCCAATTAGTACATTTTAATTAATCGAAGGAGAGGCGCTTAAGTGTTAAGTAGCATAAATCTTGACTTTTCAATCATTTCTCAGTTTCTTGAATTTTCAACTTTATTGAATTGAATAACTGAGTGCTAACCATATTGATCAGGTGGCATCAAGTTAACCGACTAAACCTACTAAATTTTCCCTAAAAATGATAATTTTCGAGTTTTCACTCATTTTCATAAAACATGACAAATTTAACTCAAATTTTGTATAAAGGCATTCGAATTTCAAATATATAGTTTTCTAATAACAAACCAAGCAGGGGCAGAATTTGGATCTTTTGAACTTTATGACCACAAGGTGTCAACATGGTCCACTTAAAAGTTGGTTAGTGAATGCTACGATGAATATTCGTTAACATTTATATCATTCGAAAGCTCTAAACGTGCTCTATTGAACGGTATAAGTAGTTTGCTATTATCTTGCTCTACGAAAAAATTAAGTTAAAAATGTTTGAAAAATTTGAGAATTTTATGGTAGCAATCAGTAACTATGATCAAAGGAGACCGTGTTGAGTCTTTGTGGTCATAGAGTTCAAGAGATCCCAGAATTTTTTGTCTCTGATTTTTGGGTTTTTTATGGCTTACGGATCAGAAGTACCTATGTTTTCTATTAAGTTGAATCTATAAGAGTTGTAAATACAAAAGCATGCTATATTTGTGTTTTGCGGTCTCCAACAAAGCCCCTATTACCAAGTTTTCAGCAATATTAGAGACGAATAATATGGGCTCTTCTGGCTGAAGGACTTCAGATTTTAAAATTTTTAAAAATACGCGAAAAATAACGAAACCATCATCTCAATATGTTTTATGATTTGGTAGTAATTATGTAAAATTTAAAATTCAATAAACTTAGTAATTAATCAAAACTCAAGTAATATGTAGTTAAACAATTAAACGCCTCTCCTTCGATTGATTACTAATTGGGTAAT
>JASAND010001922.1:0-26770 GCA_030248195.1 Trissonchulus latispiculum | reverse complement strand
ACAACTTCGTATATATATAGACTAATTTGCGTCCGCTGAATATAAACATTCAATCAGCGAAACTGTACGACCGACCCATCTTGCTGTACAGTTTTTAGGACGTAGATATCCGGTTACCGGACATAGACCGGATGTGGACCGGATTTTCGTAGATGTCTTGGGCCAAGGACTAATATGCTAGAGTAGAATCAATTAGAATTCTCTTTCCGAATCTGAAGCTGTTTTTATCGATTTGGCATCCGGGAACCGGATATAGACCGGATGGTTTTACGATTTTTCCTCGTCTAGAAATATATACTTTATATAGACTAACTACAAAGGTTAACTCAGGACAAGCGCTCACAGTTCGGTTCCAAGAATTTTTGGTCAGACTTTAGTTTATGTAGGATATGACTGTATTTGCTTAACTCTCCATGTCATGGCTTCTTCTTTTGAAAATACTTCTAGTGCAACCCAATGATGAATTCTGGCTGCATTTATTTAACCAAAACATAACAACCAACAATAACAATATTATCAATAGAAACAAACAAAATTCCCTCACTTAAGCTTGCGTAGAAGTTTATTAATCAATGAAGGTACACTGCAGAAACCAGCAAACGACAGACAACGTTATCTAAACTGTTTTCTGGTTATCTATAGTTTAGCTAGTTTTTAGCTACAAAATCAGCAGCGTTACGCCCAGAATAAAACGTTCACATTCTGTCTAGACGGGAACATTCAAGTCACATTGTCTACTGCAAAATGATAAATGAGATAGTTTTCAAAAAAGGTTCCACGCCTCCTCGAAATAAATAGCTTTCACAAATTCACATTACATAAAACAAAATAAAATTTAATAAGCAATTCTGAGACATGCAAAAAATTCAAACATTAAGCAATCTGAAGACCAGACTAGCTTTAGTTTTAAGCTCTTCAGGCTGCAGCTGTCTACGCGGATGCAGTAGATGTTGCTGTAAAAAATATCGCAGTCCGTCGCAGAGAGATGACAGATGTTTCTTCTTCACCAACTGACCAAAAATGTCTATAAGTTCGTCCTGATCAAGACCACACAGAAAAGATTTGATCAGCCGTTTCAGAAACAAAACACTGGCAGAATCCAATAAGGCAAATTCTAATACCTAAAAACAACAAAATGAAAGTCAATAAAGCCGGAATAACTAATCGGTCCTTAAAAGTGTGTACTGGCTTCCTTTTCCGCTGTGTTTCTAAAGCGCTAGGAAACCAAGCCCCGATTTTTCACAGGGAAAGAAACAATAAGGGGTCGACGTAAAGTCGTGCTAAATGAAACCCTGATTTGGCCAGTTGTTGTAACAATTCACGAATTTTAATGTCTGGTTTACCTTCGTGATTAACCTTTGTGTTATAAGCCTTTTTCGGGATTAGGTTAAGCTAAGCCGTTATCCGTTGAGTTAACCTCTATGTTATCACCAATGGATTCAAGGAATACGAGGACTGAGTTGGCAATGATTTAACACAGTTATTTTTAGGGTTAACCTCATTAACCTCAGAGTACTCATTTTTAGCTTTTTTCACGATAACTGTGAATAAATTTGTCCACAGTAAAAGTGAAGTTCAAAAAAGCCCACCTTGAAGAAACAACCGCACAAAATAATAACTTCTCTTTGAAAAATAATCCTAAACTCTTTCTACAAAATCTAACCTGTGAATAACTTCTAACCATGCTCACAAAGAATTCCCAATTTATAAACCTTTATATATAACATCGGCTCCAAAAGAACAGAACTAAAGACATTATAAAATAATTTCTTAAAAAATCAACATCAACATTAAAGAAACTATTTAGTGCATTCGAAATCTTAAAAGCTGCATAGAAGACTTATTTAAAAATGTACAGTAGATGCGCCCAATCTGCGTCACCTTTTGTCTACGCAAAAGGAGTGGTCACTTTGAAAGCTGTAACTTTTGAATGGCGAAATTTCATAACATAAAACTTTTACTTTACAGAAGTCTCAAGTATCTCTGCATCTACATTTCTGTAAAATTTGACGGTATTAGGTAAAGCCAATCGTAAGTTATAGCCATGTTTTTCTAAAAATGCAGTTTTTCGCTGTGAGAAGTTCAGTCCCTAAAGTGCGTCGGACGTGTCTTAAAATGCGTCATTTCAAAGTTCCTATGATTTGCATTAGAAAACCAAACTTTGAGATGCAATACCCCTGTTTCCGACAATTTTATGCTGCGAAAATTTTTTATATTGTAGTTGGCTTGTATATAAACAATATATCAAAATCAACAAAATCTGTGATCTTCGAAAAATTTGTTAAAATGTCAGTACTGTATTATTTAAAGCGAATTTGAGTTGCAAATATTATAGAAACAAGTTAGTTTACGTACCACTATTTTTCCTTTTTCGGAATTTATTTCTGGGATGAAGTGAACAAAAACAGAAGCCCGTCCAATATTAAAGAAATAAATAAAATACACTCTCGTGCTAATTCCAACATTTTCCAGTTATCATAGGTACACGTAAAAACACATTAAATTCCTATATTAGTAGTGCATGCGACCTCTGCCAGACTTGGTTCAAACACTTGCGGCTCATCAGTGGAGAAGTGTAGAACTAAGTTCTTTAGGATGCTTTGGAAAAATCTTTTAGAAAATAAGTGAAAAATAGTTTCGCCGCCAGTCGCCTCATAAAGTGTCATTAGTGTGGTGAACAAACATATATATATGACATCCAAAATATGAAAAAATTTTCATTTTGAAAACTGTTAACAATGGGTAGGGTAAGAAATTGGACAATTCACTAATATTTCGATAATTAAAACATTTAAAACATGAAATTCTAACAGAATGAAATTAATAAATTTCATCACCGTTTCATTAAATTATATATATATTTTTGATAAGTATATACTCAGAAAGGAGGAACTCGATAGATTCTGAAGACAAGACAAAAACTATTCTCGTTCCGAAATATGAAACATTTCTCATTTTGAAAACTGTTAACAAAGTGTAAGAAATAGGACAATTCCCTAATATTTCGTTAATTAAAACATTTCAAAACATGAGACATGAAATTCTAAAAGAATGAAATTAACAAATTTCATCACCGTTTCCTTAAGTTATATATATTTTTTGATAAGTAGTCAGAAAGCAGGAACTCGATAGATTCTGAAGGGGGTTCTATTCTATTCAATTCTAAATTAAGGGGGGGCTACGAATTTCACTAAAAGTTCGATGTTGGAAAAGCTAGCTAGTCTTTTGCCACATAATAGTATTAGGTTTAGTGTAAAATAATTTGAAGTTTGAAAGAATTCCATACAGCGTTGCGTCCTGTGGAGCCATCAGAAGTTGGTGTTATCGGTCCAAAGCTCGACATGACACGTACACAAACTTGGCCTCGCCCTGGTCGCTATGTGCAAGGCACGGTACCAAAATTTTCATGAATTAGTTCTGACATATAGTGCTTTGATATCGTGTAAAATAACCTCTAGACCATTGCCTACTTTTCTGTGAGATACGATCAAAATGCGAAAAATTGGGTGTTGTAGGTCTATACGGGTGGAGATTAACTAACTTCTAATGAGCTGTGGTTTGCCAAATGAGCCAAACTTTGCTCCAATTAATACTCCAAGTATCTGTCTTAACTTTGGTATAAATGACGTGATTTCTTTAATCCCTACGTTCGCAGTGCTGGATTATATTATCGATATTGTAGCTGTTATTTGGTGCCATTTCGAAGATGTGAGCCAATTACTCCAAAGTACTGTGGCAGAATCGGCTGAAACTTTGCACATTACAGGCCAGTGAGTGTACCAAGATGTGCCCAAAGCTATGTCACTAAACCTCGCTCCAATGTTTAGAAATGTTGGATTGATTTCTCAAAGTATGGATGGCGATCGCTCCAAAAAGCTCTAAGACAGTTGTAAGCACATACTGAACGAAGGAAGCGTCATATCGAAAAACGGATTTTATATTCGGATTCAGCAGGTCAAATAACCCCTATAACCACCTTTTCGGCAAAATCGGAGACAAAAAATTTTTTGACCCTATTTTCACTGCGCTTAGCTAGCTTTTCAGGCTTAAAAATAAGGGTTATTTCTTAACGAAAAGTTGGCTAGCACATTAACCAGAAAACTAAAGCCTTTGAAACTCACAGACAGTATGCCCCTATTAGAGCCTAATAACTGGTAAAAAGCTGGGGTAGGCTAGGGGCTGCCAATTTTATTAGATCGAAAACGGCGCACGGTCATCTCGCAACGTTTTGCAAAATTTCAAACTTTGAGCTGTTATAACTAAAGAAGGAAGCAACGCTAGAAAGCCGGAATACTTTTAACATTTAGCACTAGTAACAGTTAACATTTATGGCTGAAAGTTACGGAATCGGTCGAACCGTTAATTCACCAGAGCTGAAAAACCCTTTTTGAAAAATCCCATTTTTCGCACCAAAATTTCGACTTTGGCGTCCTGCCAAAAACGGTGTATATGAGATATATTGTTGCCCACCCTAAACTTTGTTACTTTGATATGTTGGCTAACGTTGGGCGGGAAAGTAGCTCTCTCCGACGATGTCGTGCCAACCCGTTCGTAGCCCCCCCCCCTTAAACTACAATAATTAATAAAATGTAATTTTATGATTTAATGCAGGAAACAACGACTTTTACTGAAAAAATAAAATGCCATAAAAACAGAAAATTTGGCATCAGATTGCTCAGAATAATTATTCCTAGGATTGAGTTTTGGCACTAAGTTTTGTCTTAGGTTAAGTTATAAAGCCAGTATTTGCATTTATTTGAAGCAAATTTACATGTAAAAGATACGAACGCACATTAGGGATATTTGCGCAAAAACTTAGAGCGACGCACTTTAGGCACTGATCAGTGGTTCTAGTAAAATTGGAATTTCTCAGTTCTAGTACGGTGAAATCAGGAATTGTTTATATTTTTGGAATCAGCAGATTCTAACGAACAATTTGACAGCTGACACATTAAACGTTGTTAAGTATTAAGATTGTTAGGTGCATAAAACTGAATTCGGGACATTGCTTAGAATTTGGCGGACAACGGGTGTTTTATTCAAAGTATATATATTGAATTTTGTAGCATTGTGCACTGTTAAAAATTTTTTAGGAAATAATTTTTACACTATTGCATAGAGCTTGAATAGAACTTTAGGATATCTTCCGTTTTGTAGTACACCAGATAACATTAAACGGCTGAGTGACGCACTTTGGGGTATAGTAAACATCATATACAGGGTATGACGCAGATTGGGCGAATCTACTATACTAATAAATAGATAAAAGTGCTGAAGAAACGTTTCGAATTATTAATAAAGTGCCCAAGGCCTTAACAATGTTTAAAAGCTTTTAGTTACAAGTTTTGGGCTAATAATAAAAATAATAAAGATCATATAACTAAACACAATAGAACTGAGCATGGATCTTAAATTAAACAGAAAGAGTACCCGCCAATTGAGAACAGAGTGATCCGAAAATGTTATTTACATAAGCATGATGACTCAGAAAAAGCACTGGAGCAAACTAACCTTTAGAACTACAATTCCCACAACTCTCATTTGCAACAGAGCTGACAAGAGACTGGACAGGTTACGTCGTTTTGTTTTATCCAACGACGACAGTTGTTTCAGTTTGCTCCAGAGTGCACGTCTTGTTGCTATCTACAAACAAATGTCCAACAGAAAATAAAATCGTTTTGGGGAATACTGTTAAGTTTCCACACTATTAATTACCAGTGTTGAAAGAAACTAGGAACCCAACAGTTGGGCAATGGAATCGCCTCCGTGGAAAATCTGACGGACATGGACCGCATCAAATGGAGATCCCACAGGTATTCCCTTGGCATCAGTATGATCAACGGCGCTAAATGAATTCAAAACTCTGTGGGCACGACTGATGCTCGTCATGTCGATGCTGGATATACGCTGAGTCCTTAAATTGTGTTGCTGAGTGGGTCTACCGCTTCTATTTCGGGCTTCACTTTGTGGTCTGACTTGCAAAGACTTGCGCTGGACGTGGAGGTGGAGGCTCCCTACATGGATATGCCAAAGAAGAAAAAGAAGGAACCAATACGTACTTATATACAAAGTTCAGCACATTTAAACGCATGCAAAATGCAAAAAGCAGACCAATAAATCAAACCTTAAACTTCTTATGATACTGAGAGAGCTTGAGCAATAAGTGGGCATAGTAGGGATTATAAGTGCCTTCAGAAAGACAGCAGTGAACACAGACATGAACAATCTCTCGTTCAGGATGACCTCGCTGGCCGCTGACCTTTACCAGTCGTTCAAATGCATCTGCATAATCCTACAAAAACTAAACTACGCCAACATAAACAAAAATTAGTCCTAAACTGGCTGTTACACACATAAGCCATGTATGACAATAACTTTCTCACAATATGCTAGACATTAGAAATTCTCCCATGTACACAGGTTCGAATCATTAAAGGTTCCTTGAACATTAATCATTGAAGAATTGGAAACTGCTCGTCGGTTTTTTCTAGACTCTTTGTTAAAGTTTAACGAGGGCTGCGGGCTCCCCCCGAAGCGGTCTTAGTGAACCTTTCCTACTTAACTCTTCTCCCCTCCCATTTGGACCTCTGTGTCCGTGACCCACCCCCAGCATGGGCGCACCCAGGGGGGTTGGGGATTCCGACATCCGGTTTTTGATCGAACCCCGCGGGAATTTTTGGGGGAGAAGGCAAAAGTTGAGCTATTTTGAGCGCATAAAAAGAAAAATATGAAACTTTTTCTAGCCTGCGGCGCCATTATATCACAATTTTTAATATCACATTTCGTCGCCTGCGGCCTCTTTTCTATCTTAATTATAAAAATTTCGTGTCTGCGACGCTATTTTGTTTAAACTTTAAATTTTTTGCGCCCCTGCAGCGCTTTTGTAAATTAAGCTTTGTAATTTCTCGCAGCTGCGGCGCCTTTGTAGCTAGTTTAGTTGTTTATTAGTTTTTTGCGCATTCGTACCATTCTATCTAGATTTTTAAAAATTATGGAGCCGACCGCGCATTTGTACATGGCTTAATTTTCTTGATTCGCTGCGCCTGCGGAGCTTTTTATTCAAATCATTTCAAGGTTTCCATTACAAATTTCGAGAAAATGTTAAAAAAATTTCTCAACTTTTATTATTCTTTGTAAAGAATTTCATTACAGATTTTTATAACTTCAAAAATTTCTCAACAGACCCCCCTGTGGCTTATATACGGTCTATTCGCGAATGTAGTCACTTGTGCTGCTGCAACACAGTTGAAAAGTGTTGCCGTCACACCCCTAACGTAAGCTAAGTAAATTTTTTCGGTTCGACTCCCCTATTAAAAATCCTGGGTGCGCCCCTGACCCCCAGGGCATATTTTGACAAGTTTCATGAAATGTCAACAGTCATCTGAAAATATTTCTCTTTAGCTAAAAGTGAGGTAAGCTCAACGAAATACTGTTGAGTTTTGCAGGAAAAAACGCCAAAACACTACTTCTTGGCTTCCTTGTACCTAAAATTTAGCAGACATACACACCTGGTCGTGTTTTTTGCCCGCTCCCTTGCACAGAGCGGAGGGACCCCCAGAGTCCCCTTCCTGAAACGTATCTAAAACATGCCGTTTCTTATCAATTGAAAAATATGTGAAGCAAACCATAACCTCAAATAATACCGCAAAACCACAATAGCGTGATCAAAGCACTTTCACAGCTCTACGTTAAAATGACAAACCTCAGCGGACATTATCACACAAAAGATGGTTCGTCGGAACTGAGTGCCCAAACGTTGTTGTCCAGCAAGACTGAGAAGTTCTTCAGAAAAGCCGTCTTTATTTTCTTCCTCCACAGCGACACCCTTCCCAGAGGCAGTCGGGCCAGATGTGGAACTGGCCGGAGCAAGACAGGGGGCATTTTCAGAGCTCCAAGCTGAACCAACAATCCACCAGCGACCATGAGTCTCCGCCTTACGTATGTGATCCAGGGTTAAATTAAGGGGAGATTCCAGCTTTTCTGAAAATCAATAAAAATACCGGCAGGATCAGTTCGCTGATTTTAGGTCAAACTTATCCAGAATTAAATTTCTAAGAATATTACAAACCATAAGAAGCATATATTGGTTATAGACATTCTATAACGCATACATAATTAGTGCTGTTTCGTCTGTCATGGCGATACTGAAGTTGGCGCAAGCCATAATTGCGTATAACGAGCTAATGCCTATTCCTAGATACTCCAAACCAATTCAATGAATCGAACAAACGCCTAATGCTATATTTTCCACACCTTATCTTGGAACCTGATTAAAATTAAAGTGGAATGGTGAATAATCAACTATGTATGTAGTTTTTCTTAAATGCGGTAAAAATTATAGTGAAATAATTTTTTAAATTAGTTTTCACTGTATTCAAACGCTAATCATATGTACGTCCCGCATTAGTCGTAAATACTATTTTATGGGTTTAAAAAAATTCGTTATGTACTCTTTAAAAATCCGCGTAAAATCTTCTGAAAATGTTCCAACAATGATGCATCAAAACCAGGAAGTTTCATGAAATTATTGTTTTTGATGGCCGATAACGTTTCTAGCATGAATCTTGTCTTTGATCTACAAAAATGAAAAGGCATACACAACAGTATAAAACAAAACATCTCAACACAAACATTTTAATCTTAATCATGTCATATCTCAGCTAAACATTTTAGTCTAAATGCCTTCAAATAATTAAGACTGTGCACCCGAGTTATTCCTGTTATTGTTCTTTAGGTCATAAATAATAACTTAATCATACTCTAATCTTTAATACGCTGAGTGCCACTAGACCGATCGGCGTCATGTGAAAAGCACGATTTCAATACAATTTTGAAGCTGTGGCAAACATGGCATGCAGAAATGGCGCACACTGGCAAATTATCCATGTTTTTTGTCTATAAAAGTTGAATAAACGGCGGCATCCGGCAGCTTCGAAAGCAACCCACGCTTTTTTGTTTTCAGCCAGACACATATCGAAATCACCTAAGTAAGTGTTTGGAATCTGCTTCTCGCGTCAAACAAGCAATTTGCCTGCCGATTACTATATAATAATATTCGCCAACCAACTCGAGCAAATGGCTTCCAAATATATTTTTTTTAATTTTACCGTATTGTTGCTTTTCTGAGGATTTATTTATGGTGGGAAGATCTTCTATTTGAAGCCTAATTATTTATTAGAATCTGAAAACACTGAAACCGAAAACTTCTATTCTCAACCTAGTCAGATCTTGAAACTTTCGTTAGTAGAAGCAAGCCCAGATAAGCGAGCATGGCCAAAAAGTCAAATCCAAGGTTTTAGCTTTTTGCACTTTCTTCAAACTCCCAAAACAATCACATTGCGTTGCAATTGCGGTATTTCATGCTTCTGCATGGCCAGAAGTAGTTTTTTACCACCTACAACAACTGTAGAAGACTGAGAAGTCTTTTCTTCCAGTCCCAGTTCTTCGCCCTTCCCTACTGTCAAGCAGCTAAAACTTTGGTCTTTCACAATATTTCCTTGAAAAATTTGTATTTTCAGTGTCCTGAAAATTAAATGACAGATGTCATTCCGACCTGCTTAATCGCTGTTTCTTTAAAGATTAATTTTAATCCGTCGCCTGCATTTTCAAATAGTTTTTAATCCTCGCGCAATTAAGCGAATTAAACGGATTAAAAGTTGGCGGATTAAAATATTTAATCGCTCTTTCTTTAATGGCGGATTAAATGAATTAAAATCAACTCGTTTAATCCGCGGATTAAAAATGATCGGATTAAAAGAGTTAATTATAATCCATTTAATCCGTTTAATCCGACCATTTTAATCTTTAAAGAAATTCATAGGCTCTTAGTTTCGTACGTTTTTTCATTAATTATAGTTATTACAAGTAACAAAAATGCTCCGCACAGAAGGGGATAATATGTGTGTTGGGCCTATGTCTATCCTTTAAATTCCGGTTGAGAAAGACATAAATCCGACACCGCAAAAGTTGCTCAGCTCACTTAGGGCTTTCATTTGATACCAAATTTTACCACTTTTGAAAAATTTTATTTTTGACCCAAAATCGCCTAAGTCCCCACCCCACCCCACCACAACACTCTACAGCCACTTTGGGTATGCAGTTCTATGACAAAAGTTGCTCAGCTCACTTAGGGCTTTCATTTGATACCAAAATTGATTACTTTTGAAAAATTTTACTTTTGACCCAAAATCGCCTAAGTCCCCACGACAGCACTCCATAGCCACTTTGGGTACGCAGCCAGTTCTATGACAAAAGTTGCTCAGCTCACTTAGGGCTTTCATTTGATACCAAATTTTACCACTTTTGAAAAATTTTATTTTTGACCCAAAATCGCCTAAGTCCCCACCCCACCCCACCACAGCACTCTACAGCCACTTTGGGTACGCAGTTCTATGACAAAAGTTGCTCAGCTCACATGGGGCTTTCATTTGATGCCAAATTTTACCACTTTTGAACAATTTTACTTTTGACCCAAAATCCCCTGAGTCCCCACCCCTCCCACCACAGCACTCTACAGCCACTTTGGGTATGCAGTTCTATGATAAAAGTTGCTCAGCTCACTTAGGGCTTTCATTTGATACCAAATTTGACCACTTTTGAGAAACTTTATTTTCGACCATTTGACCCTCCCACCCGACTGACCCTTCAAACGGCAAAGTAGAACCAGCCCAAAAAAAGACGGCAAAACGAATACCGGGAATGAGCTGGGCACACCAGAAAACCCCTATAGACAAAGTTTTGAGAGGCCAGGTAGAGCCTACTATGGACCTCCAGGAAGCGGTTTCCCGACTTGACCCCCGACGGCAAGTGGAACCAGCCCAGCAAGATGGGTGGGTCTGACGGTAAAACTGACTGCGGGAATCGATTCTCCGTGCCAGAAAACCATTGTATGGAAGGTTTGAGCTTTCAAAGTTGAATAGATAGGGAGAAATTTCGATTTTTCATTTTTCGAATTTTCGCCATTTTTGACGGGCCACTGTGGTCGCTAGGGAAGTGGTAGAGAAACGCAACCTGGACCGTTAGTTAGTTCAATATATGTAATTTCTGAATATAAAAAGAAATCAGCTCCAGCTCGTAACGTTCGACCTGAGCGACGACCACAAAAATGGTCACTTTTCGCTATGAGCCGACTTTGCGGCGCCACTGCGGCGCTGTGGCGCAGCTGCGGCGCAAAAAAAGTTGTGATTCTTAAATTCTTTAGAGGGTACTACTAGACCCCATAGCCCTTTAGGTTGGCCCACCGCTGCAGATCACGTGAAAGCGGCGAACATTATGTACAACAAGAACAAAAAGTGCTCCTTCGTCGCATGTAAAATATATACATATGAGCCTTCGTAGGCAGGTTGTACACATGGGCGTATCCAAGGGGAGGGTTTTGGGGGTTAAAACCCCCTCCTTTTGGGTTAACTTTTATCAATACTCCATTACAAAAAGTGCAAATTGTTCTCAAAACCCCCTCCTTTTCAGTAAATTTTAGTTAAAACCCCCTCCTTTTCAAAATCCTGGATACGCCCCTGGTTGTACATAAGCAAAAACTAGCCTGTAAAATACATATGAGTTCCGTAGGGCGGTTGTAAATTAAGGAAAACAAGTTGCAACCGCTTAACAAATGAGCCTGTCCTACAACGAGGCTCATATTGGCGTAGGTCATAACAAGTAACAAAAATGCTCCGCACAAAGGAGGATAATATGTGTGTGGTGGCCTGTGTCTATCCTTAAAATTGTGAAAATAAAGACAAAAATGTGCATATACGTATATACAAGTAATTAAAATGCTCCTCCGGAGCATGAAAAAGTAATATGGGTGGTGGTGAGGTTGTAAAATCAAGAGAGGACTAGTCTTAAAATGCTTAATATGGGGCTAGGTTCAAAAAAAGAAGAGGACTAGGTTGTGGGCGAATTAATATGGGCACAGCTTCGCCGAGCAACCCATATTCGCGGACTGAATTAGTTATACACATACACAAACGTTATATCCGTTAAGCTGAGCTGGTGGATTTGCTAGGACTCCCTTTAAGAGGGTGTATCAAGTAACTTTAGCTTAATATTTAGTGAAAATCTCTTATCCCAACTGCCCTTTCAAGGGCAACCATTTCTAGAAAAGTTCCTTATCCCAACTACCTTTTCAGAGGCAACCATTTCCCGAGAATCGACGCTACAAACTTAGCTGCCTAAAGAAAGAAGCGGCGGCAAACCATTCATGCCAGTTTAGCTTGTTATTGTTATCCTGTACTCTGGCATTAAACATGAGCAAACATGCGCAATGCCAGAATGGTAGCAAGAGTACATAATAGATAAGAGTATGACAGCTGGCAGCTTCTTTGTTATCAGCTGCAGGTACATGCTCTGCACGCTAACGGCTGACCCCATACACAAACGTGTACCTAGTGACCCCCCCCCCACAAATCAGTACCCAGTACAGGTTTCTGTACGTTCACTCGCCGTATCTTTACGTGTTAAAGCTCGAAAACACAACGCCTGCGAGCGTCTAATTTGTGTCTGCTTCGAGCTTTAGAACGCTAAGATAGCGGCCAAATTCGTGTGAAGAGAGCATACACGTTTGTGGGGGGGGGGGTCGGCCGTTAGCGTGCAGAGCATGTACCTGAAGCTGATAACAGAGAGAGCTTGCGAGCTGTCACACTCTTATCTATTATGTACTCTTGATGGTAGCAACCCGATTATTCACTATCAGACACCAAAATTATGTGCAAAGATAGCCTGCCAATAACCAAACGTGTTTCACCAATAGTCTCGTCATGTTTGCTTCATTTATACCAAGATTAGGTAGAAAATCCCGCTAGTGGTTCTACCACCTTAAACGTTTCCAGTTTCCAGACAATTTTGTGCACATTTACGAAATTTGGTGTCTCCTGTAAAATCTTGAAGAAGCTTTCTGCACTCCAAAACTTAATTCGTCGACAATAAACAACGGACTGAATAACATTCAGAATTGTACTGTTTATATAGGGCCTAAACTGTTCGCACAAGCAGACTCATTTGCATATTGGCACTACAACATACAACGTACTACAACGTATTACAAACACTACATCTCCGTGCATTTTACGAATTTCTCAACCGTTAAGTGACACTGAGCAAAACCCAAAAAACTGGCTGTTTCCCCAGTTCTGAGAAATCGAAGTTCGAAGATTTGTTCAATATTCAGTCTGTTAGATGTATGTCAAAAAACGTTTGCTATTTTTGTAACCTCATGTGAATGTACTGATTATAAGTTTCAAAATGATGTATAAAGTAAAGCTGTTTACAACTCCCAAAATTGCGAAAGTTATAGCGTTTTAAAAAAATTATCACAAAAGCACTGCACAAGGATACCAACACCGTCGGCATGCGTCAATGCGCGTAAACTGCGATGCTACAAATGGTCGCGTTGACGCGCGTAATTTAATTTTCGAAATTGAATAAGTTTGATGTAAAATTATAATTTTTCATTTAGAGCGTTCAGTGCAAAATGTGGGACTATTCAATGGCCAACCAGTTGTCATTACTTCATTGCATAAAAGTGCTAAAATTAAGATTTTCGTATATGCATAAGCCAACCAAAAAATAAAAGAAATTCAATTGTTCATATGTAAATAAAATGCATAATCCTAACTAATCTTCTTTAGCTAATTGCCTGGTTTAATTGCGCAAATTGCTTCCATCCGAAGTACAGTTTTGCAATTGGCATTGCTTTCATTTCATAGGTGGACTGCACCACCTGTTTGGGTTGGGGACATAGGTGTGTTGGGGGGGGGGTGTGTGGGGGACGGGACCCCTCCCCCCAAATGGAGGGGTCACCAACCCCCCCTAAAATGTTTTCCTTCCCCTCCCCCCAAATCGGTTTTTTTCAGACCCCTCCCCCCTAAAACTTTCAAAACCCTACCTAAATTTTTGAAAATTTTTAGCTAAAAATTCGAAATTTTTCCAAAAATTCCAAAAATTAGCGAACAATTGCTAGAATTCGCTTAATTATGCTAAAAATCGTTAAAAATAGCTGTAAATTGAGAAAATTTTTCATTTTTTTAACGAAAAACCAACATTTTTTCGAAATGTTTCGCCGACTCCCCCCTAGAAAATTTTCTTACCCCTCCCCCCAAATCGACTTTTCAGGACCCCCCCACAAGGAAAAGTTTTTCTAATTGTTTCCAAAATTTTCTATAGTTTACTGAACTTCACAATTGTTTTCCTAACTTTTCCCCCTTTTTTCGTTCTGGCAGATTTCAAACTAATTTTTCCCCTCTCCACTACTATCTGTATGTTTTCTGAACCCCCACTCCACTTTCAAAAAAACCTACTTTCCACCCCCCCCCCCTTTTTTGTGGTTGTCGCCAGCCACACCTATGGTTGGACACCCCGGCCACAAAAATAGTCACTTTTCGGCGGAGGGGGGGGGGGTAGTAGATCTTTCAATTCAAAGCGGAAAATATTAGAAAAATAAGATAATGAGAGAAAAGAAAATGTCTGGCAGGGGGTCTAAAAATCGGAAATTTTTGAAAAACCTGTACCCCTACTGTATCTTCAATTTTTTTCAGCTAAAGGAAAAAAGTGGCCCTATTTTGACATACATAAGATCGACTATTTTCGACCATAGTTTCACCGGAAATTTTGGTTGGGGGTAAATCTTGGCCGACCTCCGAAATGTGATGGGGGTATCCCCCAACTCCCCCCCCCCCAGAATTCGGACCTCAGAAATTTCGAAAAATGGCCAAAAATGCAAACTTTTCTGTAATTTAGCCCTTTTTTCATCAAAATAAGGCTTGTTCTAAACGTTTTAGGTGTTTTTGCACCGTTTTAAAGCGATTTTAGGTCAAAATTTTAGAAAAATTTTTCAAAAATGACCGTTTTTCGACCAAATTTGGCTAACTTTTGGGTCCAAAAATCGTTGGGTGGGGATTCGGGGGGGTAGCCAAAAGTTGGGGGGAGGGTAAGTCAAAAAATCTGGGGGGGGGGGGGTAAATTTGGTCAAAAATTTTGGGGGGATACCCCGCCCCAAAAGGAAACTATGTCGGGGGGGGGTAACCAAAAGTGGGGGGAGGGACCCACAGGAAAACTTTTCCTGGAAAAAATCGGGAAAAAACCGGAACAATAGTTTTAACTACAAATTTTATCCCGATGTTTTTACGATTTTTTCCGGATGTCTGAAAAAATCGGAATAAATTATCCGGGTTTTTTCCCGATTTTTTTCCGATATTTTCTAACTTGGAAAAAATCGGAATAATTTCGGAAAAAACGGTAGGAAAAATATCGGAAAAAAATAGGAATATATAAAGAAAAAGTTGTTGTTGTTTGCTGCATTAGACATCACAATGTGATGATCATCACCCGATGAAGTTGCACAAAAATCGGAAAAATCTCCGGATAAAATCGGAAAAAATTGGGTTAAAAATCGGAAAAAAATCGGAAAGGTTGCACAAAAAAGTCGGAATAATTACCGAAAAAATCGGAAAAACGAGTTCTGATTTTTTTCCGAAAAAGGTTTTCCTGTAACCGGAAAGTCAAAAAATCTGAGAGGGGGGTGTAGTTGGTCGAAAAATTTGGGGGGGGGGGGGTACCCCCGACCCACCCTCTTGGTGAAACTATGTTTTCGACGTATATAAATGTATAGCCATGGGGGAAAACCCACCCCTTTTTGGAGGAAAAAATCCCACCCGCCTCCTGGACCAAGGGTTGGAACTATGAGCTCCAAAACATAGCAGCTGAAAGCGCGACTCTTTCTTACCTATATGCAAAAATCAAGTCATTTGGTTCCTCCTGCTCATTTTATGACATTTTGAAATTGACACCTACTTTTTGGTCCAATCATGCCAGACCCTCTCTTTTTCCCTCCCCCCCCCCAAAATCCCCCCCCCTTTTTTTTTTTTTTGCTAAAGTTTTTAACAACCAAACAAAACATCACACTAACACTATATATATATATATATATATATAATCATTCTATATCACTTTCATGTCTTAACAACTAAAAATCAAATGCTCAATTCACATATTCATACATCTAAAATAATAAATCCTCCTAATATAACTCTACGCTATTTTGTCCTGTAAGCCAATTTTTGTGATTTACTTAGTCCCGGGTTGCCACCGTTTTGGACCGATGCAACTTCCCTCCCTCTTTCTCTTTTTCTGTCCTCTTGTCTTGAGTGGGTTGGGCTAGACCCCCCCCCCCCCCCCTTTTTCCCCCCCCCCCCCCCCCCCCCCCCCCCCCCCCCCTAGTAAAGTTTTGCAAATATCTGCATTGAGTGGCAAGTCTTCCTCTTTGCACACAGCCAACAGTAGATCGATCGAAAGCACCGGGTTTCTCGTTTCTGAATTCCCCCTTCCTATGGTACTATTCCATTACTTTTCTCTTTTGCTTACTTGCTCTCCTCTTTATCGTTTTTTCCTTTATCCCCTCTCTGTTTCCTTCTTTTAATCCTTTACAACTTTCTTCCTCCTCCCACTTTCTTGTCCCCCCCTCTTCCTCCCTCTCCCCTACTCCTCTCTCCCCCCTGTACTTTCTCTTATTTCTTTTTCTTTCTTGGTCTGGCACATTGCCAAATGTGGCGGGCCCGCGGGGCTGGCGTCTTCTAAACAACCCACTCTTGGGCTCCACTAGCTCATGCCCCTCATCGTCTCTCTCCCTTCGATCCCCACCTCGGCCCATCTCACTTACATCTTCTTCTTCATTCCCCACCTCCTCCCATCACTCCCCTCTCTATCACTCCATCCCTCTCACCCCTCATCCTCTCTTCCTTCATCCCCCCTCCCCATCTCCCATCTTCTTCTTCATCCCCACCTCCTCCCATCCTCCCCTCTCTATCCCCATCCCTCTCCCCCTCATCCTCTCTTCCTTCATCCCCCCTCCCCATCTCATCCCATCTTCTCTTCATCCCCACCTCCTCCCATCCTCCCCTCTCTATCCCCTCCCCTCCCCCTCATCCTCTCTTCCTTCATCCCCCCTCCCCTCTCCCATCTTCTCTCATCCCCACCTCCTCCCATCCTCCCCTCTCTATCCCCCTCCCCATCCCCCTCATCCTCTCTTCCTTCATCCCCCCTCCCCTCTCCCTCTCTCTCATCCCCACCTCCTCCATCCCTCCCCCCTCTATCCCCTCCCCTCCCCCTCTCCTCTCTTCCTTCATCCCCCCTCCCCTCTCCCTCTTCTCATCCCCACCTCCTCCCATCCTCCCCCTCTCTATCCCCTCCCTCTCACCCGGCTCAATCGTAGAGCGTCGGCTAGTTAAGAAACCCACCCAATTTTTCCACAACTTATTTCTTTTCTTTCATTTTCTTCCCACACCGTCCCCCCCCCCTCCTAAATCCTCGCCCCTACTGTCACCCCCCTCTCTCTCCATTGCCCCCCCCCCCCCTCCTCCTCTATTTCTTCTTCATTTCCCCCCTCTCCCCCCCCCCCCTAACTCCCCACTCCCCCCCCCCCCATCCCCCCCCCCCCTCATTCCCCCCCCCCTTGAAAAAAAATTTTTCAACAACCAAACAGCCGCCCGGGTGGCTCAAACATTTCGACACTATAGCACGGTATATATACCCCCCCCCCCTCCTATATATATATACTATCGATCTTTCAGTGACTCCCCCTCCTCCAAACCTATCTCCACACACCCACTAACACAGCAACAGACCACTCAGGGTGGCTCCTAGGATGCATATCATCATCCTATGCTGTCAGATTTGGATAATATATATTGCTTCCCTGGCTAGCTAGGGGCCAAAAACCATGAAAGTGCCATTTCGGCACTGGAGGACACAGGACAGGTCCAATTGTGGATTTTAACAGCCAAATGAACGTAAAAAACCATTCTCTACACGATAGATTAATAAGTTTTATCAAATTACATCGTTTTTAGCATTTTTCAAAAATGCCCTATGTTTGTGTGTTAAACCTTATGAAACCGGACCGTTTGATGCTGCATTTTCAATGGCACATGAAATCTAAAAAAAGGTATATACCTAGATCTAGATAGGGTTTTTTGATTTATGCTAGCAACAAAAGAGTTGAATTTTACACCGGAAGTGTCAGAATAGCGCTACAACAATTTTTGAGACCTGTGAGGGGGGGTTCCCCCCATTTGGGTTCCCCCCATTGGATTTTCCCCCGCTACTTTTGCATTATACCGGCCTAATGGTACAACCTAGAGAAGTGCAAATGGGCTTAAAAGATAGATTTAAGTACGCCAAGTACGATGGTACATGAAGTTCTCATATAGCCCTTATAGTCAGGGGGGGGGAACATGAATAGGGAAGCAAGCCTCCAACTTTTTCTTCGCTTGGATTTGGATCGGTTTGAGTATATATATACCGTTATGTACCGTGGGCAAATACCTATCCAATCGTATATTCAAACTTTTCTTATATATATATACCTCGCTCAGCTTTGGCAGTAACAGGATTTGTCCATGTGTTTTACCCGCAAATCGGGGAAAAACATGGTGCGGAGAAAACAAAACATGGCACGGATTTCTACCAACCAACCATTTAGAGTGGTTTAAAAGCATTGTTTCAGCTGTTTTTAGCGTGCAAAACTACTTAGGTACCCTGCTAACCTCACAGAAAGCTTAAATCCCGATTTTTTGGTCCGAAGTTTGGTCAAAATGCTAAATCCGCCGTACCTAACCTGTTTGGGCATGAAACCTGCTGGAAACTGGCCATACTATACAGAATGTCATTAGAAACAAGTTAGTTGTGTTAATAATTGCAATATTCCATTATTTTTTAGTTTTTTCAAAATTTTCATTTTTACCATATAAACTTATGAAACCTGGAATGTTGATGCTGCAAATCAAATTTTCGAGCTAGAAGCTTCAAAAATGCTCAAAGTTGGCATATTTTGAGGTTTTTAATGGTTTTAAAGCATTCTCTGTGGGGGAAAACATGGTCAAATTTTTTTTCTGGTGTACGCAGGGGAAAACCACTATTTCCACGTGATAGAGCAAGTCAAATTATGCCCGCATGCCAATTTATAGTAGCCAAACTGGGCTTATTCTAGGGATTTTTTCTTGGGGGGGGCCCTCGGGGGGCGAGTCATTTTGGGGGGGGGGGGGGCGAAAATTTTTCAAAATTTTTATAAAAACATGCTAAAAATTGCGCTATTTTTATAGCAATCGCCGAAAATAAGCGGATTTAGTGCTTAAGTAGGCAAAAATCGACTAAAAATCTCCGGCGACGCCGGAAAATTTTTGAAAATTTGGCCTTCTGAGCGATTTTTTCAGGGCAATAGTTGGTATCAAAAGGGGCACCCACTTTTTTTGGGGGGGCGATTTTTGGGGGGGGGAACGATTTTTGGGGGGGAAGGGTGTTTATGGGGGGAGGCGCCCCCGCCCCCCCCCCAGTAGAATAAGCCCAGGCCAAAGTTTGATAGTTGGTTAGATATAGACTTGCAAACTTTCGAAAATCCTTAGCATTTTGGCCAATTTTGGGAGGTCAACTTTGGTCAAGTACTGTACCTACAGAATCAAACTTAGAAACCAATCTGGTATATACTGTGGGCTTTATATATAACCAACTATCAAACTTTGGCTGCTATAAATTGGCATGCGGGCATAATTTTACTTGCTCTATCCCATGGCAATAGTGGTTTTCCTCTGCGTACACCCAGTAAAAAAATTGACCATGTTTTTCCCCCACATTGGGTCCACTAGAGCGGGAAAACATGTTGACCAAATTTTAAAATTTTTGCGTATGCTTCAGGAAGGCGTATATAACTAATGCTTTTATAGGAAAGAGAATGCTTTAAAACCACTAAAAATCTTAAAATATGCCAACTTTGAGCATTTTTGAAGATTCTAGCTCGAAAATTTGATTTGCAGCATCAACATGCCAGGTTTCATAAGTTTCTATGGTAAAAATGAAAATTTCGAAAAAACTTAAAAAATGATGGAATATATATATTGCAATTTTTAACACAACTAACTTGTTTCTAGTGATATTCTGCATATTATGGTCAGTTCCCAGCAGGTTTCATGCCCAAACAGGTTAGGTACGGCGGGTTTAGCATTTTGACCAAAAAATCTGTTTTAAGCTTATTGTGAGGTTAGAAGGGTGCTTAGGTAGTTTTGCACGCTAAAACAGCTGAAACAATGCTTTTAAGCCATTCTAAATGGTTGGTTGGTAGAAATCCGTGCCATGTTTTTCCCCGCACTATGTTTTTTCCCCGATTTGCGGGTAAAAAAACATGGACAAATCCTGTTACTGCCAAAGCTGAGTGTATAAGGTATAAGAGAAGTTTGAATATACGATTGGATAGGTATACGTATATTTGCCCACGGTACATAACGGTATACTCAAACCGATCCAAGTCCAAGCGAAGAAACAGTTGGAGGCTTGCTTCCCTATTCATGTTTTTCTTCCCCCTCTGACTATAATAAAAAAGTTCCAGCCAAAATCCGAAAATATGTGTTCCCTCCCCCATGGCTATATCATAGGGGTCGCGGCAGCGACCCCTAATGTGTGAAAAGTGGCTGGAGACAGTGTAAAATAAGTTGCGCAGAAGCTGCGCAAAATCCTGCGCAGATTTCATGCGCAAATTCTAGAGCACATCGAGTTTAGTATATCTGTGAAGTTTCAGCCCCGTATCACTTACCGTTAAAAAGTTGCGCCCCGGACCGGTTATGGCGGCGATGTTTTTTCCGGTTTCTCCTATTTGATGGTTGTATTGTATATATATACATAGTGTTCGCCGCTTTCACGTGAACTGCAGCGGCGGGCCAACCTAAAGGGCTATAGGGTCTAGTAGTACCCTCTAAAGAATTTCAGAATCACAACTTTTTTGCGCCGCAGTGGCGCCGCAAAGTCGGCTCATAGCGAAAAGTGACCATTTTGTGGTCGCTGCGCAGCTCGAACGTTAAGAGCTGGAGCCGATTTCTTTTTATGTTCAGAAACTACGTATATTGAACTAACTAACGGTCCAGGTTGCGTTTCTCTATCACTTCCCTAGCAACCACAGTGACCCGTCAAAAATGGCGAAAATTCGAAAAATGAAAAAAATCGAAATTTCTCGCTATCTATTCAACTTTAAAAGCTCAGACCTTCCATACAATGGTTTTCTGGCACGGAGAATCGATTCCCGCAGTCAGTTTTACCGTCAGACTTACCCATCTTGCTGGGCTGATTCCACTTTGCTGTCGGGAGGGTCAAGTCGGAAACCGCTTCCTGGAGGTCCATGGTAGGCTCTACCTGGCCTGTCGAAACTTCGTCTATATTGGTTTTCTGGTGTGCCCAGCTCATTACCGGTATCCGTTTTGCCGTCCGACGTGCCTATATTGCTGGGCTGGTTCCAGTTTGCCGTTTGAAGGGTCAGTCGGGTGGGGGGGGGGTCAAGTATTCGAAAATAAAATTTTTCAAAAGTCAGTGGTCAAATTTGGTATCAAATGAAAGCCCTGAGTGTGATGAGCAACTTTTGTCATAGAATTGCATACCCAAAGTGGCTGTAGAGTGCTGTGATGGGTTTGGGTGGGGACATATGCGATTTTGGGTCTAAAATAAAACTTTTCAAAAGTGGTCAAATTTGATGTCAAATGAAAGCCCTAAGTGAGCGGAGCAAACTTTTGTCATAGAACTGCATACCCAAAGTGGCTGTAGAGTGCTGTGGTGGGGTGGGGTGGGGACTTTAGGTCAAAAATGGAATTTTTCAAAAGTGGTCAAATTTGTGTCAAATGAAAGTCCTATGAGAACGGAACAACTTTTGTCATGGAGCCACCCACCCAAACTTGCTGTGCGAAATAACGTCACGTGCCTATGAAACTTTTGTCTTTTACTTCTTCAGCCGAAATGTAAAGTATATATTGTATATATATATAATATAGACACAGCCAACACACACATATTATCCTCTTTTGTGCGGAGCATTTTTGTTACTTGTATATATATACTCAAAAACTACTCGTATAGCGTTTCACAACCTATTTTTTAGCGTTTTAAACTCCAGCCAATTGTTTCAGAAAATTTTTGAAAAATTGTAAAAATTTTTGCAAATTTTTCAGTTTCAGTTCATTGAGTCGGAAAGTCCATAATACCGTTCAAAACGTGTGAAAAACCCACTTTTTCTTTCTTGGTCCAGAACTTTTGAGTGGTTTGGGCTAGCACAACTTTGATACTGTATTTAATTAGGGTTTGCGCTAAGCTTTCGAATGAGGTATAGTTTGTCTCTCTAGGCCCTGTCGTTATGGAGAAATTAAAGTTATCCGTGTCGGGAAAAAACCTAATGCGGGAAAAAACCCCATCGGCGGGAAAAAGCGGAAGCCTGCCAGAACAATTTTGACGGTGCCATTCGAAAGAGCGGGTTGTTTTTAGTAGGTCTACATTGAAAAATACCATCATTTTTGAAAAATTTCAGGAAAAATTGAATTTTGAATATTTTGTAAGTTTATTATAGGGAGCGCGAGAGCGCTCCCCTATAATACTAGCATTTTTTTAGTGGGGGGGGGGGGGCCCCCCACTTTTTGGTTCCCCCTCCACTTTTCGGAGCCCCCCCACTTTCGCCCCCCCCCCACTTTTCGGCAAGCACCTCACCCACTGTTTGGGGGTCGCCCAAGAGTGTCAAAAAATTAGGTTTTTGAGGTCAAATTTTCAAAAATTGTCTCAATTTTTAGCTAATTTATGGACTTATAAGCTCATTTTAAGCTTATAAACAGCGATTGTTTGCGTTTCTACCTTAAAAATGCTAATTTTTCGCTAAAAAATTCGGTATATTTTACCTTTGGGTCGCCCCCCCCCACTTTTAAAACCCTAAAAAATGCCAGTAATATGGGTGTAAAAGGCTCAGTGCGGCCCTTGGATACCCGTTCGAGCTCCGTGCCAGCTAAATACTCAACGAAACTGGACAATTTTGGTATCGTTGGAATCTACACGACGAGTATACAAGTCGCAAAAAAGTTTTGGTCAATATTTCCAACTTTGAAAATTTTCGCTTCCGGACAAGTTAGGTCCGTTTGCTTTTTTTCCGTGTAAGTCACGCTTGGAAAAATGCAATTTTCTGTCGGAGTGTTATATAGAACGATCTGAGCATTTTCAGCAGGTGAAGTTTAGTTTTTCTGAACGTATATATATATATATACCCGAAAGTGAATTTGACATTTTTTCTCTGCCCGGCCTGGCCAGCCATCTGTACGGCCGGCCAAAAGTGGACTTGGCGCTAAAATGGCCAAAAATAGCCAATTTTTTGTCAAAAGCTACAGGACTCAGGGAAGACGCTAGAGAGACGTTGAGAGACGAGACGAGTAACCCCGGTCGACCGTAGCTAAAAAATGCTTAAAAATCCGGTGAATGAAGCAGAAAAATCGTTCAAAATTTGCCCTCAAAACCCTATTTTTCCGGGCACTTTTATGGGGGGGGCGCCCCATCATGTAGGAAAAAGTCAGGACTAATGAACCTAATGCCATGAAGCGTTCCAGTTTGAAGCAAGAACATATATAATTTTAAACTAGTGCAGTGCAGACATAAACTAACTGGGCGGTCTGGGGGGGCAGAGCCCTTCGTAAGTTGAAGGAATTTTTGAAATTTTACTTTTTCGGCTAAGGAAAACATTAATTTTGTGTTCTTTTTCAACTTCCAATTTCTCTGAAAAAACCCACTCCGTTTTGGGGGGAAAGCCCACCCGCCTCCTGGACCATGGGTTGGAGCTATGAGCTCCAAAACATAGCAGCAGAAAGCGGCAGTCTTTCTAACCTATGCAAAGATCAAGTCATTTGGTTCACTCCTGCTCATTTTATGACATTTTGAAAATGACACCTACTTTTTGATTCAACCATACAAAAATGTGTATACAAAACGTTTGAACCGATGTAACTTTTGACTGGTTTGAGGTAGAAAAGGTTTGCAAGTATCTCCAATGATGGCCACTCTTCCTCTTTGGACACAGCAAAAATTAAAAGTCGACTACATCGGTTCGAATATTTGGGTGGATATATACAGATCAGGTAGTGCGCGTCAGCGCACTACCTAGAATAGGGAAATTTTGGGGTAGTTCTAATTTTTGGAAATTGTTTTTTAATATCTCAGGGAGGAGTGGACCGATCGGGCTCAAACTCGGTGTGTGAAGAGCCTGTGGGCAGGGGTACATGCTGTGAAAATTTCAGCCGAATTGGTCGAGCCAATCTCGAGATATGAAAAATAGCCCCTTTCCCAGCTCGTGTTTTCTCTCCTCATTTTTCCCCCCACCCTAGGGCTCGGAGGACTTCGACCCCTAGGAACTTTTGGTCCTTTTTTGTATAGAATCCCCCGCAATTAAGGGGAAATCAGTTTTGGAGGGTCTAGGACCCCCCCCCCCTATAGGTCTGTGCAGTCTTGGGATTTTGCGATTTTTGGCCACCCTGAAAAAAACTAAGTCCGAAAATTTTTGGTAGATCGCACAGAGAGCTAGGCTCCAAGCCAGGAACTCATATTGGGTATATAGCATTACCCCGAGGGGAACTACGGTAGGAAGCGGGATGGTGCTGCTCGATGGTCTGTGGCGTCCTGGCCAGGGGTCAATAGTTAGCGTGTAAAAGGGGGGGTCTGGGCCTGCGGAGTAGGCAGCCCTATACATAAGAGCTGCTGGGCTGATGTTTCGTATTCGAATAGGAACCCCTACATGGTGAATCTAAATGGCCCATTAGTTTTGCTCTATCACCTATCCGTGGGGCTGGGGGGCACCCTGATGGAGGTGGGCCCTACCGTGTCGCAGGTCCAACTTTAACCTCTTGCATAGAAAGATCCGCTGCAGGTACAGCTTTCATATGGGGGGTGTGGGGTGGGCTGCGGGGGCACTACCACGTGGGCTATGGTAGGTACCGGCCAGACCCCTGTGGCGCCCTGGCCAGGGGTCCGGACCGTGGACCAGGCCCAAAATGGCCAAAAATCGATTTTTCCAAAAGTGGCCAAGTTTGGTATCAAATGAAAGCCCTTGGTGAGGCGAACATTTTTTATCATTGGAGGACCCCTCCAAAGTGGCCCCAGTGGTCTGTGGCGCCCTGACCAGGGTCCGGACCGGTCCAAAATGGCCAAAAATCGATTTTTCCAAAAGTGGCCATGTTTGGATCAAAAAAAAAACCCTTTGGCGAGGCGAACATTTTTTGTCATTGCAGGAACCCTCCAAAGTGGCCCCAGCGGGCCCCCCCCCAGGCCGGCCCGGTGCAAAATGGTCAAAAATCTATTTTTTCAAAAGTGGCCATGTTTGGTATCAAATGAAAGCCCTTGGTGAGGCGAACATTTTTTGTCATTGGAGGACCCCTCCAAAGTGGCTCCAGCGGCCTGTGGCGCCCTGACCAGGGTCCGGACTGGTCAAAAATCGATTTTTTAAAAAATTTCCGACTTTGGTATCAAATGAAAGCCCTTGGTGAGGCGAACATTTTTCTCATTGGAGGACCCCTCCAAAGTGGTCCCAGCGGCCTGTGGCGCCCTGACCAGGGTCCGGACTGGTCAAAAATAGATTTTTTAAAAATTTGCGACTTTGGTATCAAATGAAAGCCCTTGGTGAGGCGAACATTTTTTGTTATTGGAGGACCCCTCCAAAGTGGCCCCAGCGGCCTGTGGCGCCCTGACCAGGGTCCGGACCTGTCCAAAATGGTCAAAAATTGATTTTTCCAAAAGTGGCCATGTTTGGTATCAAATGAAAGCCCTTGGTGAGGCGAACATTTTCTTCATTGGAGGACCCCTCCAAAGTGGCCCCAGCGGCCTGTGGCGCCCTGACCAGGATCCGGACTGGTCAAAAATCGATTTTTTAAAAAATTTCCAACTTTGGTATCAAATGAAAGCCCTTTGTGAGGCGAACATTTTTTCTCATTGGAGGACCCCTCCACAGTGGTCCCACCGGCCTGTGGCGCCCTGACCAGGGTCCGGACTGGTCAAAAATCGATTTTTTAAAAAATTTCTAACTTTGGTATCAAATGAAAGCCCTTGGTGAGGCGAACATTTTTTTCATTGGAGGACCCCTCCAAAGTGGCCCCAGCGGCCTGTGGCGCCCTGACCAGGATCCGGACTGGTCAAAAATCGATTTTTTAAAAAATTTCCAACTTTGGTATCAAATGAAAGCCCTTTGTGAGGCGAACATTTTTTTCTCATTGGAGGACCCCTCCACAGTGGTCCCACCGGCCTGTGGCGCCCTGACCAGGGTCCGGACTGGTCAAAAATCGATTTTTACAAAAGTGGCGGTGTTTGGTATCAAATGAAAGCCCTTTGTGAGGCGAACATTTTTTCTCATTGGAGGACCCCTCCACAGTGGTCCCACCGGCCTGTGGCGCCCTGACCAGGGTCCGGACTGGTCAAAAATCGATTTTTTAAAAAATTTCTAACTTTGGTATCAAATGAAAGCTCTTTTTGAGGCGAACATTTTTTCTCATTGGAGGACCCCTCCAAAGTGATCCCAGTGGCCTGTGGCGCCCTGACCAGGGTCCGGACCGGTCCAAAATGGTCAAAAATCGATTTTTCCAAAAGTGGCCATGTTTGGTATGAAATGAAAGCCCTTGGTGAGGCGAACATTTTTGTCATTGGAGGACCCCTCCAAAGTGGTCCCAGCGGCCTGTGGTGGCCTCCATAGGGTCCGGACCGGTCCAAAATGGCCAAATATCGATTTTTCCAAAAGTGGCCAAGTTTGGTATCAAATGAAAGCCCTTGGTGAGGCGAGCATTTTTGTCATTGGAGGACCCCTCCAAAGTGGCTCCAGCGGCCTGTGGCGCCTGACCAGGGTCCGGACTGGTCAAAAATCGATTTTTTTTAAAAATTTCCGACTTTGGTATCAAATGAAAGCCCTTGGTGAGGCGAACATTTTTTTCTCATTGGAGGACCCCTCCAAAGTGGTCCCAGC
>JASAND010001921.1:0-37042 GCA_030248195.1 Trissonchulus latispiculum | reverse complement strand
AGAACTACAATCTTTTGTAGAATTCTTGCCACCACTTGGTATCGTTTGCCGTACACGACTACCCGTTTTCCTGAGCAGCTCAAAAACAATCAACTAGGTATTCTTGCTGGCTTCATCATTTGCTGCAATGGGAACGTTCGACAGAACCGCAATCGACGCTGATTAACTCCGCCGATGCAACAGACAAGGGGATCTTTTAACTACAAAGGTTGCCATTCTTGCCCTCAACCCTAAAATTGCTAAATAAAATAACTAAGATAAAATGACTCAAAACTTTTGTAGGTGTAGAGCTATCATAGGTGTCTGCTGAATACCTCCGCTGTAGAACCAAGAGTACATACCCAAGAAGAGAGAGACAGCTCGCAAAGGAAAAGTCATCAGCTTTTGCGTATATGCTCTGCATGCTATCGCAAAACCCCCCCCCCACAAACGTGTATGCTCTCTTCGCACGAATTCTGGCCGCTATCTGAGCGTTCTAAAGCTCGCGAAAAGCAGACACAAATTAGATGCTCGCAGGCGTTGTGTTTTCGAGCTTTAACACGTGAAGATACGGCGAGTGAACGTACAGAAACGTGCACTGGGTACTGATTTGTGGGGGAGTCACTAGGTACACGTTTGTGGGGGAAAAAATCAGTCGTTAGCGTGCAGTGGCATGTACTCGCAGTCAGATAACAGAGAAGCTGCCAGCTGTCACTTCCTTATATCTATTATGTACTCTCGCTCAGCACTAAATACTGACGAATGTTTTCGAACTTTAAAAACATAATGAAAACTTTTGAAAAAATCAATCTGGTGGGAAGAAAGCTTCTTCTGAGAAATTAGAGTATCAGGATTAATAAGAATATCTGCAGATTGTTACATAAGTACAGATGCAACAGTAAACAAGTTGAACGTTTATATACACAGGTGTCTCGTCTTATACACCATCAATATAATGTAAAACAGTTAGGGCGAAGTCCCCAGAAACAGCAAATGTGGAGAAACAAATGAATTAGAAACATTTCAGACTGTTTGTCAAAATTTGTCGGAAATTGTTGTGGAACGTAAATGAGTCGGCACAATATTTTTGTTTTTCTCCAAAAGAACTGGTGCAAAAACATTGATTCCAACAGTGCTAGCATCGGTAGCAAGGATACGCAGCAAGTTTGCGCTGCGCGAGGGTTTCAACAGCGCTGACCCCGGCGCAGAGACGCGCTGCTCTGTTCGAGGGTTTCTTCAGTCCTGTACATTGTATTGTAACGTATTGTAACTATTGTAAGTACATATTATTTTGGTTGTTACAGTATAACGAAACAACCTGATCAACAGCAACCTTCCAATCAACGGAAACAATGGCTTCAAACTCTAGGGACAGAAGTCCTATTTCACGAGAACAGTTCTTGAAAGTAGACTATGTCCTGCTCACTTGCAGAATTCTCTTTGAGCAAGGTACAAGTGTTGTTTATCAGTAGATGTAGTAGAATAGTAGTATTATCGCCCGAACAAGTGCGACATTATACTTCCACACCCTAAAAAGTACCTGCGAGCCTCTGAATTATCTTGACAAAAATCACAAAATATTTTCCAAAAATAAAATTCAACCTGAAGCCCCAAAATTTCACAAAATCTAATTAGGGCAATGCCTGGGTTTGGTTTTTGTCCCCTTGATTGATGCTATTTTAATGAATCATACTGCTTTATATTTATGTTAGTGATTGAGAGTTTTATGCATTGGACAGCTATAAGTCCATTTATGCCTTTATCAACTTTACAATTTGCTATTTAATGATTTATGCACTTTTAGCAATGGTACCGATGACGCCAGAAGATGACACAACCAGGTCATTCACCTTGCTGGAGAAAATAATACGATTGGCCCATTCGCGGATTCAATCCAGTGTTAAGCTGGAAATCAACCATGACAGGTTATTTGTCTGCAGCGTTTGCTCAACGCTATAGCCAACGAGATGGATACAAAATAAAAGCCAAAGTGGGCCTGGCCCGAAACATCGGGCTCATCCGAAGCCAGATCCCGACACGTCATGGAGTGGCGGGCATTCAGCAGCGTCCAGTTGTCAATCTTAGAGTCCGGCTCACCGTTTGAATGCCATGGTACGAAATTGGGCTGGTTGTCGTCATCCCTCTACGAGCACAGTTTTATCCTGCTGCAGACAAAGCGATCAGGCAGATGGTGCCAATGTGGTACATGTGTACCCGGCCGAAGATTTGAGAATCAGGTAAGAATTGATTCAATCACCCGACTGATCTCTGATGCTGGAAGCAATTTTCAAATTCGTACCTACCAAAACGGGCCTGACTCCATCCGTATACCATTAGAGCAAACCGTCGCCAGGCTAGCACAATTGGAAGGAAAGCTCTAGAACTACAATCTTTTGTAGAATTCTTGCCACCACTTGGTATCGTTTGCCGTACACGACTACCCGTTTTCCCGAGCAGTTCAAAACAATCAACTAGTAGCCTTGCTGGCTTCATCATTTGCTGCATCGGGAACGTCTGACAGAACCGCAATCGACGCTGATTTGCTCCGCCGATGCAACAGACAAGTGGATCTGATGGCTAAAGGGTTGCCATTCTACCCTCAACCCTAGGTTAGTCAAATAAAATAACTAAGATAAAATGACTCAAAACTTTTGTAGGTGTAGAGCCTTCATAGAATTCGGGGTAGACCCTCCAAAATAGAACCAAGAGTACATAATAGATAAGAGTGTGACAGCTCGCAAGCTCTCTGTTATCAGCTTCAGGTACAATGCTCTGCACGCTAACGGCTGACCCCCCCACAAACGTGTATGCTCTCTTCAAACGAATTTGGCCGCTATCTTAGCGTTCTAAAGCTCGAAGCAGACACAAATTAGACGCTCGCAGGCGTTGTGTTTTCGAGCTTTAACACGTGAAGATACGGCGAGTGAACGTACAGAAACCTGTACTGGGTACTGATTTGTGGGGGGGGGGTCACTAGGTACACGTTTGTGGGGGGGGGTCAGCCGTTAGCGTGCAGTGCATGTACCTGCAGCTGATAACGGAAGCTACCAGCTGTCATACTGCTTGTCTATTATGTACTCTTGCCAGCACTAAATACTGACGAATGTTTTGAACTTAAAAAACATAATGAAAACTTTTGAAAAAATCAATCTGGTGGGAAGAAAGCTTCTTCTGAGAAATTAGAGAATAGGATTAATAAGAATATCTGCAGATTGTTACATAAGTACAGATGCAACAGTAAACAGGTTGAACGTTTATATACACAGGTAAAAAGTCTTATACACCATCAATATAATGTAAAACAAGAAGGGCGAAGTCCCCAGAAACAGCAAATGTGTGGAAACAAATGAATTAGAAAAAGTTCAGACTGTTTGTCAAAATTTGTCGGAAATTGTTGTGGAACGGAACTGAGTCGGCACAATATTTTTGTTTTTTTCCAAAAGAACTGGTGCAAAAACATTGATTTCAACAGTGCTAGCATCAGCGCAAGGACGCGCTGCTCTGCGCTGCGCGAGGGTTTCAACAGCGCTGACCCCGGCGCAGAGACGCGCTGCTCCGTTCGAGGGTTTCTTCAGTCCTGTACATTGTATTGTAACGTATTGTAACTATTGTAAGTACATATTATTTTGGTTGTTACAGTATAACGAAACAACCTGATCAACAGCAACCTTCCAATCAACGGAAACAATGGCTTCAAACTCTAGGGACAGAAGTCCTATTTCACGAGAACAGTTCTTGAAAGTAGACTATGTCCTGCTCACTTCAGAATTCTCTTTGAGCAAGGTACAAGTGTTGTTTATCAGTAGATGTAGTAATAGTAGTATTATCGCCCGAACAAGTGCGACAGTATACTTCCACACCCTAAAAAATACCTGCGAGCCTCTGAATTATCTTGACAAAAATCACAAAATATTTTCCAAAAATAAATTCAACCTGAAGCCTCAAAATTTCACAAAATCTAATTAGGGAATGCCTGGGTTTGGATTTTATTTTTCCAGTTGATGCTATTTTAATGAATCATACTGCTTTATATTTATGTTAGTGATTGGGAAGTTTATGCATTGAACAGCTGTAAGTCCATTTATGCCTTTATCAATTTTACAATTTGCTATTTAATGATTTATGCACTTTAGCAATGGTACCGATGACGCCAGAAGATGACACAACCGGGTCATTCAGCTTGCTGGAGAAAATAATACGATTGGCCCATTCGCGGATCCAATCCAGTGTTAAGCTGAAATCAACCATGACGAAAGGTTATTTGTCTGCAGCGTTTGCTCAACGCTATAGCCAACGAGATGGGTACAAAAATAAAGCCAAAGTGGGCCTGGCCCGAGGCATCGGGCTCATCGAGAGCCAGATCCCGACACGTCATGGAGTGGCGGGCATTCAGGAGCGTCCAGTTGTCAATCTTAGAGTCCGGCTCACCGTTTAGATGCCATGGTACGAAGTTGGGCTGGTTGTCGTCATCCCTCTACGAGCACAGGATTTTATCCTGCTGTGAGACAAGGCGATCAGGCAGATGGTGTAAAAGAGGTACATGTGTACCCGGCCGAAGATTTGAGAATCTGAGTAAGAATTGATTCAATTACCCGACTGATCTCTGATGCTGGAAAGCAATTTTCAAATTCGTACCTACCAAAACGGGCCTAACTCCATCCAAAACATACCATTAGAGCAAACCGTCGCCAGGCTAGCGCAATTGGACAATTGGAAGGAAAGCTCTGGAACTACTAATCTTTTGCAGAATTCTTGCCACCACTTGGTATCGTTTGCCGTACACGACTACCCGTTTTCCCGAGCAGTTCAAAACAATCAACAAGTAGCCTTGCTGGCTTCATCATTTGCTGCATCGGGAACGTCTGACAGAACCGCAATCGACGCTGATTTGCTCCGCCGATGCAAATGACAAGTGGATCTGATGGCTAAAGGGTTGCCATTCTACCCTCAACCCTAGGTTAGTCAAATAAAATAACTCAAGATAAAATGACTCAAAACTTTTGTAGGTGTAGAGCCTTCATAAAATTCAGGGTAAACCCTCCAAAATAGAACCTAGTTTTAATGTATGATTGTACGTATATAAAATTGTATATGCATATGCAATTAGAAAATTAGATCCACTCTCTAACCTTTTTAACTAAAATTAGCTGAACTCGAATTAAATTATGAATTTTCTTATTAAAATGTACTTTTGGTGAAGTTGCTTGTAGTTTAGCAGGCTGGGCTTAGTGTTTATTAAGCTATAATTTTTAGAAGCAAAAAAGAGGAAACGATACCTTCCAGGAAGACAGCCCAAGCAAATGAAACATCTGAAAAGAACGTAACTAACAAGCATTAACTAACTAACCTGCCCTACTAATAACTTGTGTATCTTCACTATATTGCAGTTTGTTGATTGTTGCGTGCCATTTTTAAAGACTATGCACATGCAGACTGGTGTTGAACAAAAATAGAAAATTATGGACTTATCGTAAACAAATAATTAAGGATGCTTTAGCATTACGCTTAGAACCATTTTGGTTTGTGTGATTCAAGACACTCTTATTGGGCCTAGTTAATTAAACTGTGTGTACTACAGAGGGAGCTGTTATATCAACTTTAGCACTTCTGCAGTGAGCAGGTTTTTGTTGGTTGTCATCAACAGTAGACCACATCAGAAAAACCAACTTGTCAAAATATTAAATTAGCCAAATAAGCCAAATTTAGATAAAAAGTCAGGTGTACCTGACTGTTCGAAAGTTTTATTCCGATATTTTTTATTTTAGCCCACTGTGTTGCGAGCTTAAGGGGGTTATTAAACGTTTGCCCCAACTTTGTCCGATTGGTCTACCTCTTTGCATAGATATAGAGGGTGGGTGTGGTCGAACAATATCGGGTACTGGCATTTTAGCTGCCCTCCAGCCGTGCGCAGTGATCAAGCGTTTATGTGCCCCCCCATTTTTCACAACTACCAACATAATTGAAAATTTCAGCTGGCTAGTAGTCTCAAGCTTCAAGGTTGCCATTTGGCACAGTGATTAGGCAAATGTATTCCCATATGCAGAAAAATACTAGATGGCTGTAGCTTATCTACAACTAATAGAATTCATTTTCAATTTGAATTCGAAATTTTTAGCTGACGAAAAAATGTTAATTCGAGTACAAGCTATAGGGCTGTAATTTGGCACACGCAAAGGCCCTATAGGTGTACATAAACCCATGATTTTGCAACAAAAATAGACTACTGAAACAACTCAATCTGACTTACTGGCTTCAAGACACCTGTCCCGATTCTCCCAATAGCTTACTACTACAAAAAACCGACTACTTTATTTCCACGCACATAAGAACCAACGGTAATACACAAAACAATGAATTACGTACAATAATAATAACAATACACAATATTTCTTAAAAACCTCCTAGAATTCAAAAAATCCTAAAATGCGAGCACAAAAATTGAACAAGCCATCATGTCGCTGAATTTCTGAAGCTCCAAACTATAATTTAGGTCAAACTTTATGATATGCAAATTAGCTCCTCCAGCCTTAGATGTAAACCTCCACCAGTTCACGAATATGCGTCCGACAAAGTGGCAAAACCGCTGACCTTCATAAATTTCGCGGGCACAGTCGGCACAGAGTCAGAGATGGCGACAGGGATTCAGCATCACAGACCGGATTGAGTCTTGACAGACCACACAGGAAAATCTATCATCCTCCCGGGGAGAACTAGAGGTTGTCCTGGGGCGCTTGGGGGTTCAGGGGCCGGGTGTGCCGAGCGGGTAGGGCGACTTCTACAGGGGATTGCACCAAATAAGTTAAACTTCAGATTATCTTAATCGTCAGCTAATCTCCAGTTAAACTCCAGATTAAATGGAGCTTAAGTTGATATAAAGTTAATCTTTTATCGACCGTTGCACCAAATAAGTTCAGGATTATCTTTAAATTATGTTCCAATTAATCTGAAGATAATCGGAAACTTTTAATCCTGCTCTATAGCAGGTTTAACATCGGGTTAACTGCTTTTCTACTTTATTTAGACCCACTACTAGTGCTATGACACACAGAATTTATTCAAATCCAGCCTTCATTTTATGTATAGATTGTTACACAAGTGTTGGCGTATATATTTTTACCAAATTTTAATAACAAAATTTTCTCTAAAATTTCAAGAAATCCATTTGTTTACAATTATTTGAAATTTTAGTTCAAAAGACTGCATGCATGCTTTCGACATGGATTGAGACGTTTGATTTGGAATTTGATTTCCGAAAAACGGTGAAGAATTATGTAATAGGCGATTGATAAATTCTATTACATACTCAGAAATGATAAAATTGCTATTCTAAATGCAACTATTTGCATTACGACTACATTTACGTGTGTGTGTGGCAAATGGCTAGTGTATGCTTCTCACTTCAAGTTACCGATAATCGGATGTTAAACTTATTCGTGTGAACTGACGCATCGTGCGTTAAACTAAAAATTAGATTAAAATGGCTTGTTGCTATTGGTTGGTTGCTATCACGTTACTGTATTTCATTGGCCAAAACGCATTCAGATGAGAAATAGTTTAACTATTGATTTACGTACCTAGCTATTTGAATGCCTAGAGTCGAACCATCTTCCAATATTCGTCCTTTTTAGCGTAATTTTCCACTTTATAGGCAATTTTACGACCAATTTTCAGTTTTGTAGACATGTAAACTCCTATTACAAGCCAATGACTTCCTGCAAATTCATGTTTAGTTAATGGGGAGCGTACAAGGTGGCGAAAAGGGGCCATTCTTGGCTCAGTTATGAGTGACAACTCATTAGAATGCTTAAGATCATTCAAAATGTCGGTGTTTTCCTTCGTGGGGGTAACAACTCACTGGTTTTCTTTAAGGCTCTTCAAGATTTATCGAGACACTGCCGTTTAAGGTCGAGTGGAGTGACAACTCCGGTTACTAGGGAACAGGTGACCGAATTAACCCTTCGTTTACACTTCTAGATTAGTATTGTTAGTAATTTAAACGATATTTAAACTTAATTACACGGGAAATCATCAATGCTACTAAGATTTCGGGTCTTATCTCGTTTACCCCCCCCCTCCCACCACTCAAAATGCTTAAAACCTGACCAAGTGAGCTAAAATTTGGCGTGGGTATGTTTTCGACCGCGCTGAGTTCAAATATCGCGAAATTTTTCGATTTCGCGAAATTCAAATTTTTTCGATTTCTAAGGGGGGACCAACAAGGGTAACCGGAAAATTTTTGTCTTCGATTTTTGTTGAAAAGATGTGGAGGGGTTTTCGGGGGTCGCAGAAAACGTATCTGGAGTCCGTTTTTCGTTTCAGCTTTTCGTTAGCTCAAGGCTTATACTGAGCTAACGAAAAGCGCAAACGAAAAACGGACTCCAGATTCGTGTTCTACGACCCCGAAAACCCCTAAATACATCTTTTCAACAAAATCGAAGACAAAAATTTTTCGGTTTCCTTGGTCCCCCCTTAGAAATCGAAAAAAAATCGAATTTCGCGAAATCGAAAAATTTTGCTATATTTGAACCCAGCGTGGTCGAAAACATACCCACACCAAATTTTAGCTCATTTGGTCACGTTTTAAGGATTTTGAGTACTGGGGGGGGGGGGGGGGGGGCAAATGAGACAAGACCCAAGATTTCTAACCGAATTGAGTGCAAAACTTGGGCCCTATTTGAGAATTTTCCTTTACTGTTGATTACTAGACAACTCTAACTTGGCAAACACAAAACAATTCATACAATTAATTCTTGGACATCATTTACTAATCATATTCCATAGTGATAATCGTTGGTCTTCTTCGCAAATCCATGGCATGGAGATTCTTCTTTATTGATTTCACTTAATTTTGACCATGTTTTAATCATTTTAAACAGATTTTAACTTCAAATTTTACCAATTCCATTACAGATGCTCTGAAGATTGAACAAATGTTAGGACAGATTTTTCATTAAAGTACGTTTCTCTGCAGTTTTTCATAAAATGTGCAACACTTGATATTCATTAAGATCATAAGGCAATTCTATTGGTTTGTATGGACCATAAAGAACAATTCTAAAATTCAACCATTCTAGGATACAAAAACAATGACTGGAAACCGTGAAATGATATGTCGTGGCGCGGTATAGCTAGATAACAGCTTTTGCTTGACTAAGTTTAGGACTTCTGTCGGTTTCGGATCGGAGCGAGCCGGCGCCCGGCATAGGTGAAGGTGAACCAGGCTATAGTTTACCCCCTGTCCGACCCCCCCCCCCCACGGAGAGGCCAGACCCCCCTCCCCCCCTACCCGGCCTCAACTACTCCCCCCCCAAGCCGAGCTCAAACCCCCCTCCCCCCCCTAAAACTGGGTCCAAACCAAGTAAAAAATGCAAAATTTTTGGAAAATTTTTTGCAATTTCTGAACATTTTTGAAAAAAATTGAAAAAATAGATGTAAATCAGCTATAAATAGCTAAAAGATGGTTATTTATAGCAATTAAAAGGTAACATACGCAATTATAATTCACAATCTGGCCTAATTTAGGCATATTTTAGCACAAATTTCTCAATTTTCTAACCCTCTTTTCGCATACGAAAGCTATTGACAGAAGCTTTTGAGTACGTTTAATGTACTGTACATCGAAAAAGGAGCATTTTGGGCTAAAAAAACTTGGGTACAGTTTAGGGGGGTCCCCCCCCCAAATTTCGGATTTTGGTGGGGGTCCCCGAGCCACATTGACCTTTCTACTCCCCCCAACCCAAACAGGTGGTACACCTGGGGGGGGGGGGCGGGATAGTATTAGTTTGGGGGGGGTACTCACTCAACCATAGGTGTGGCTGGGCAAAAAATCTGGGGGGGGGGGGGGGGGGGGTTCCGACGGAGGGTGGGGGGGGACCCCCCTAAATTTGCGATTTTATCCAATTTTTGGCCAATTTTTGGCAAAAAATCTGGGGGGGGGGGTAGCAAAATGTGAAAATCTGGGGGGGTCGCCAAAATTTGTCATTTTGGTGGGGGGACCCCCCCACCCCCACCCCCCCTAGCCCTAACACACCTATGTACTCAACTCATATATAGGTGTGTTATGGGGGAGAGGGTGGGGGGGACCCATCCCCATAGGTGTGGCTGGCGAAAAAAGTGGGGTGGGGGTTTGAAAAAAAGTAGGGTGGGGGTTTGGCAAAAAAGGGGAGGGTGGGTCGAGAAAAAAGTCGATTTGGGGGGAGGGGTAAGAAAAATTTTCGAGGGGGTTCGGCGAAAAATCGGTTTTTCTCTAAAAAAACTGAAAAATTTTCTCAATTTTCAGCTATTTTTAGAGATTTTTAAGGTAATAGACGAATTTTAGCAATTTTTCGCTAAGTTTTTTGAAAATTTCTGAATTTTTGTCTAAAAAATTGCAAAAATTCAGGTAGGGGGTTGAAAATTTTGTGGGGGGGGGTCGGCCGAAGGCCATTTGGGAGGGGTAGGAAGAAATTTTTTAGGGGGAGGTCTGCGACCACTCCATTTGGGGGGAGGGCACACGAAGCCCAGTTTTAGAAAACAATTGGAAAAAAGTTTCTAATTTTTTTCCAAAAACTTTTCCAGCTGTTAACTGAACATTATTTCTAATAGTTTTCTAAAAAATATCTATTTGTTTTCTAATTATTTTTTCGTTAAATGTTTTCTAACTGAGGCCCACTTTCTAATTGTTTTCTAATTACTTTCTTACCGTTTTTCTAGCAAGTTTCTTAATGTTTTCTCATTGTTTTCCCTAAAAAAAGGGACATTTTCTATATTATTTCTAATTATTTTCTAAACTACTTCTATTATTTTCTCATTATTTTCTCACTATTTTATAGCTTCCTTCCCAAGAGTTTTACAGAATATTTTCTCAATGTTTTCTGATTTATTTCTGAATTTTCCATTTACCTGGCTTACTTTCTTCTGTGGGAGGGTAGGTGGGGAGGTAGCGCCCCCCATTCGGCGACCTCCCCTTCATTGTAAGGAGCCCTCCCATAAATTTCGACCTCCACCCGTAGCCCAAAATGTAATGTCGATATATGTGGCTATCCTAATACCATGCAAAAAATTGGGTCTCTGCGACTTTTCTGCGAGTCAGGGTGGGGTGATTTTTTTGTTAAAATTTCGGGTGATTCTTTTGTGAAGCTTGCAATATATATTTTGGCAGAAAACCTTTGGACTTCGTATGTTTGGCGGGATATTACCCACGGTCACGTGACACTGTCGTGACCCTCCAGGTACCAACTGGACAGTCCCAAATGGCAAAAAACATGTCCTAGGGAGTTTCCTAGGAGATTCAAATCTGGCATTATATAGTTTTTAGGTAACTATAGGCTAATACTGACTTTAGTAATCACGTTTGCCGTTGGACGGTTCAGGCCCGGCTGGTCACCGGGTTGGACTCCCAGAAAGTGGGAATCATTCAACCTCAAAAACAACGGGAGGTCGCTGAGCTCGAATTTGACGTTGGTGTTTGCTCTAGCTGCTGTTCCGACTTCAGTAACGAAACTATGAAAATGATGTTTTGCTTGTTAAAATTCTAACAAAAAAATGACCTTCGCAAGGACGGTTCTGAGATTGGACTGGGAACTTCTATATATATATATACGGTACATTTCACGGAAAGAGTGCCGGTTGGAGAAGTTTTAACAATTGGCGAAATATCGCCAACTAATGGCGATTTTATATTCACCATTTTTCTTTTTTTAGGGAAAAGGTTTTAATCCAAGATTGATTTTATCTAGAATTTAAAATGTATGAATTAGGGAAGAGGATAGTTGGAATTGTTTGGATGGGATTTGGTATTGTAAGGTGGAGGGAGATATGAATAATTAAGGACGGTCCCACTCCGTCGATTCCTTTCTTTTTTTTTTGTTTTTGGCGAGTTGTCACGCGTGCCGGGGCGGCTTCGGTCCCGTCGGTTACATCTCCAATTCCCTTTTGGGCATTTATTCTTCCCTAGGACTGCCATTCCTATGGCTTACATCGATAGTGAATCATCGGATAGTTTTTACAATGGCTAACATGTGACTTTAAAAATCCATTTTTTAATTTTTAATTAGCTTAATTAATTGCTGGCTTGTAAAAATGGCTGGCTAGCGTGTAAAGCCGCCCGGTACTACACGCTCTCGGTAGCTGGCGCCGCGGACGCGTTATTGGGCGCCCGTTGGGAGTACATATATATATATATATATATATATATATATATGTGTTCTATCCGTTACCGCCGTAGTTTCTCCTTGCGATTTTGTTACTCTTGTCCAAAATTTGTTCCGCTTTGTTGTCAAAATTAATCTCCACTAATTCGTTCACTTCACCAAAATGCCCTCGCGCGAAATACTATGTCTCTCGCGGTACAACCGGAACTGCCGTAAATGCCGGGGCAGGTTAATTAAAACAGCACGGCTACTATGCGCTCACGGGCCATATGCGTTCTAAACGTATTCGAAAACGGTTCTTGCTTTTAGTTTCATCGTCTAACTCGTAGCCGAATTTGTTATAATTTTTGCATTTAGTATGTCTTGGTGGTGAGAATTAAGTTGACGTCTCTCGAATTGTTTTTCTATTTTAACTGAAAGTTACTAATGACGAGTTACATAAATTTGGGTATACTAAAAATGAGTTACATAAATTTCGGTATACTAATGGAGGGTATACATAACGGCGTATACATAATGACTGGTATACATAATGAAAAGTATACATAATGATCGGACACCATCTTATATATATATATATATATATATATATATATATATATATATATATATATATATATATATATACGGTACATTTCACGGAAAGAGTGCCAGTTGGAGAAGTTTTAAAAATTGGAGAAATATCGCCAACATTGGTGATTTTCGCCAAAGTTGAAGTAAAGTCCAAACAGAATTGGCGAAAAGCCATTGTAAAAACCTTTATCCTGAATAATTTCATACTTTTTGGCCAATATTGGCGAAAAGTCCGTACTGACTGGAAGAATAAATTTGCCCAGTCAGTCCGGACTTTTCGCCAATATTGGCCAAAAAGTATGAAATTATTCAGGAAAAAGGTTTTACAATGGCTTTTCGCCAATTCTGTTTGGACTTTACTTCAACTTTGGCGAAAATCGCCATTAGTTGGCGATATTTCGCCAATTGTTAAAACTTCTCCAACTGGCACTCTTTCCGTGAAATGTACCGTATATATATATATAGAAGTTCCCAGTCCGACCTCAGAACCGTCCTTGCGTGGGTGATTTTTTTGTTAGAATTTTAACAAATAAAACATCATTTTCATGTTTCGTTACTGAAGTCGGAACAGCAGCTAGAGCAAAACTAACGTCAAATTCGAGCTCAGCGACCTCCCGTTGTTTTTGAGGTTGAATGACACTTCTGGGAGTCCAACCTGGTGACCAGCCGGGCCTGAACCGTCCAACGGTAAACGTGGTCCCAAAAGTCAGTATTAGCCTATAGTTACCTAAAAACTATATAATGCCAGATTTGAATCTCCCTAGGAAACTCCCTAGGACATGTTTTTTGCCATTTGGGACTGTCCAGTTGGTACCTGGAGGGTCCGGCAGGGGTCACGTGACCGTGGGTCATATCCCGCCAACATACGAAGTCCTAAGGTTTTCTGCCAAAATATATATTGCAAGCTTAACAAAAGAATCACCCGAAATTTTAACAAAAAAATCACCCCACCCTGACTCACAGGAAAGTCGCAGAGACCCAATTTTTTGCATGGTGATAGGATAGCCACATATATCGACATTACATTTTTGGGCTACGGGTGGAGGTCGAAATTTATGGGAGGGCTACTTGAATGAAGGGGAGGTCGCCGAATGGGGGGCGCCCCCTCCCCACCTACCCTCCCCCAGCAGAAATAAGCCAGGTAAAGGAAAATTCAGAAATAAATCAGAAAACATTGAGAAAATATTCTGTAAAACTCTTGGGAAGGAAGCTAGAAAATAGTGAGAAAATAATGAGAAAATAATAGAAGTAGTTTAGAAAATAATTAGAAATAATATAGAAAATGTCCCTTTTTTTAGGGAAAACAATGAGAAAACATTAAGAAACTTGCTAGAAAACGGTAAGAAATTAATTAGAAAACAATTAGAAAGTGGGCCTCAGTTAGAAAACATTTAACAGAAAATAATTAGAAAACAAATAGATATTTTTTAGAAAACTATTAGAAATAATGTTCAGTTAACTGCTGGAAAGTTTTTGGAAAAAAATTAGAAACTTTTTTCCAATTGTTTTCTAAAACTGGGCTTCGTGTGCCCTCCCCCCAAATGGAGTGGTCGCAGACCCTCCCCCCTAAAAAATTTTTTCTACCCCTCCCCCCAAATCGGCCTTCGGCCGACCCCCCTCCCTAAAAATTTTCAACCCCCTACCTGAATTTTTGCAATTTTTTAGACAAAAATTCGAAAATTTTCAAAAAATTAGCGAAAAATTGCTAAAATTCGTCTTATTACCTTAAAAATCGCTATAAATAGCTGAAAATTGAGGAAAATTTTCAGTTTTTTAGCGAAAAACCGATTTTTCGCCGACCCCCCCCTCGAAAATTTTTCTTACCCCTCCCCCCAAATCGACTTTTTCTCGACCCACCCTCCCCCTTTTTTGCCAAACCCCCACCCTACTTTTTTTCAAACCCCCACCCCACTTTTTTCGCCAGCCACACCTATGGGGATGGGTCCCCCCCACCCCTCCCCCATAACACACCTATATATGAGTTGAGTACATAGGTGTGTTAGGGCTTGGGGGGGGTGGGGGGTGGGGGGGTCCCCCCCCCACCAAAATGACAAATTTTGGCGACCCCCCCAGATTTTCAGATTTTTGCTACCCCCCCCCCCGATTTTTGGCCAAAAAGTGGCCAAAAATGGCATAAAATCGAAAATTTAGAGGGGTCCCCCCCCCCCCTCCCGCGGCACCCCCCCCCCCCCCCCCAGATTTTTTGCCCAGCCACACCTATGGTTGAGTGAGTACCCCCCCAAAGGAAACTATGCCGGCTCCCATAGGTGTACCACCTGTTTGGGTTGGGGGGGAGTAGAAAGGTCCAAATTTGGCTCGGGGGACCCCACCAAAATCCGAAATTTGGGGGGGACCCCCCCTAAACTGTACCCAAGTTTTTTTTAGCTAAAAATGCTCCTTTTTCGATGTACAGTACATTAAACGTACTCAAAAGCTTCTGTCAATAGCTTTCGTATGCGAAAAGAGGGTTAGAAAATTGAGAAATTTGTGCTAAAATATGCCTAAATTAGGCCAGATTGTGAATTATAATTGCGTATGTTACCTTTTAATTGCTATAAATAACCATCTTTAGCTATTTATAGCTGATTTACATCTATTTTTTCAAATTTTTTCAAAAATTTTCAGAAATTGCAAAAAAATTTTCCAAAAATTTTGCATTTTTTACTTGGTTTGGACCCAGTTTTAGGGGGGGAGGGGGGTTTGAGCTCGGCTGGGGTGGGAGTAGCTGCGGTCGGGTTGGGGGGTGGGGGTTCTGGCCTTACCGTGGGTGGGGGTCTCACAGGGGGTAAACTATAGCCTGGTTCACCTTCACCTATGCCGGGCGCCGGCTCGCTCCGATCCGAAACCGACAGAAGTCCTAAACTTAGTCAAGCAAAAGCTGTTATCTAGCTATACCGCGCCACGACATATCATTTCACGGTTTCCAGTCATTGTTTTTGTATCCTAGAATGGTTGAATTTTAGAATTGTTCTTTATGGTCCATACAAACCAATAAATTGCCTTATGATCTTAATGAATATCAAGTGTTGCACATTTTATGAAAAACTGCAGAGAAACGTACTTTAATGAAAAATCTGTCCTAACATTTGTTCAATCTTCAGAGCATCTGTAATGGAATTGGTAAAATTTGAAGTTAAAATCTGTTTAAAATGATTAAAACATGGTCAAAATTAGTGAAATCAATAAAGAAGAATCTCCATGCCATGGATTTGCGAAGAAGACCAACGATTATCACTATGGAATATGATTAGTAAATGATGTCCAAGAATTAATTGTATGAATTGTTTTGTGTTTGCCAAGCCAGAGTTGTCTAGTAATCAACATTAAAGGAAAATTCTCAAATAGGGCCCAAGTTTTGCACTCAATTAGGTTAGAAATCTTGGGTCTTGTCTCATTTACCCCCCCCCCCCCCCAGTACTCAAAATCCTTAAAACTTGACCAAATGAGCTAAAATTTGGTGTGGGTATGTTTTCGACCACGCTGAGTTCAAATATAGCAAAATTTTTCGATTTCGCGAAATTCGATTTTTTTCGATTTCTAAGGGGGGACCAAGGGAAACCGAAAAATTTTTTGTCTTCGATTTTGTTGAAAAGATGTATATAGGGGTTTTCGGGGTCGTAGAACACGAATCTGGAGTCCGTTTTTCGTTTCAGCTTTTCGTTAGCTCAGTATAAGCTTGAGCTAACGAAAAGCTGAAACGAAAAACGGACTCCAGATTCGTTTTCTACGACCCCGAAAACCCCTATATACATCTTTTCAACAAAATCGAAGACAAAAAATTTTTCGGTTTCCCTTGGTCCCCCCTTAGAAATCGAAAAAAATCGAATTTCGCGAAATCGAAAAATTTTGCGATATTTGAACTCAGCGTGGTCGAAAACATACCCACACCAAATTTTAGCTCATTTGGTCAAGTTTTAAGGATTTTGAGTACTGGGGGGGGGTAAACGAGACAAGACCCGAAATCTTAGTAGCATTGATGATTTCCAGTGTAATTAAGTTTAAATATCGTTTAAATTACTAACAATACTAATCTAGAAGTGTAAACGAAGGGTTCGGTCACCTGTTCCCTAATAACCGGAGTTGTCACTCCACTCGACCTTAAACGGCAGTGTCTCGATAAATCTTGAAGAACCTTAAAGAAAACCAGTGAGTTGTTACTCCCCACGAAGGAAAACACCGACATTTTGAATGATCTTAAGCATTTTAATGAGTTGTCACTCATAACTGAGCCAAGAATGGCCCCTTTTCGCCACCTTGTACGCTCCCCATTAACTAAACATGAATTGACAGGAAGTCATTGACTTGTAATAGGAGTTTACATGTCTACAAAACTGAAAATTGGTCGTAAAATTGCCTAGTGGAAAATTACGCTAAAAAGGACGAATATTGGAAGATGGTTCGACTCTAGGCATTCAAATAGCTAGGTACGTAAATCAATAGTTAAACTATTTCTCATCTGAATGCGTTTTGGCCAATGAAATACAGTAACGTGATAGCAACCAACCAATAGCAACAAGCCATTTTAATCTAATTTTTAGTTTAACGCACGATGCGTCAGTTCACACGAATAAGTTTAACATCCGATTATCGGTAACTTGAAGTGAGAAGCATACACTAGCCATTTGCCACACACACACGTAAATGTAGTCGTAATGCAAATAGTTGCATTTAGAATAGCAATTTTATCATTTCTGAGTATGTAATAGAATTTATCAATCGCCTATTACATAATTCTTCACCGTTTTTTGGAAATCAAATTCCAAATCAAACGTCTCAATCCATGTCGAAAGCATGCATGCAGTCTTTTGAACTAAAATTTCAAATAATGGTAAACAAATGGATTTCTTGAAATTTTAGAGAAAATTTTGTTATTAAAATTTGGTAAAAATATATACGCCAACACTTGTGTAACAATCTATACATAAAATGAAGGCTGGATTTGAATAAATTCTGTGTGTCATAGCACTAGTAGTGGGTCTAAATAAAGTAGAAAAGCAGTTAACCCGATGTTAAACCTGCTATAGAGCAGGATTAAAAGTTTCCGATTATCTTCAGATTAATTGGAACATAATTTAAAGATAATCCTGAACTTATTTGGTGCAACGGTCGATAAAAGATTAACTTTATATCAACTTAAGCTCCATTTAATCTGGAGTTTAACTGGAGATTAGCTGACGATTAAGATAATCTGAAGTTTAACTTATTTGGTGCAATCCCCTGTAGAAGTCGCCCTACCCGCTCGGCACACCCGGCCCCTGAACCCCCAAGCGCCCCAGGACAACCTCTAGTTCTCCCTGGGAGGATGATAGATTTTCCTGTGTGGTCTGTCAAGACTCAATCCGGTCTGTGATGCTGAATCCCTGTCGCCATCTCTGACTCTGTGCCGACTGTGCCCGCGAAATTTATGAAGGTCAGCGGTTTTGCCACTTTGTCGGACGCATATTCGTGAACTGGTGGAGGTTTACATCTAAGGCTGGAGGAGCTAATTTGCATATCATAAAGTTTGACCTAAATTATAGTTTGGAGCTTCAGAAATTCAGCGACATGATGGCTTGTTCAATTTTTGTGCTCGCATTTTAGGATTTTTTGAATTCTAGGAGGTTTTTAAGAAATATTGTGTATTGTTATTATTATTGTACGTAATTCATTGTTTTGTGTATTACCGTTGGTTCTTATGTGCGTGGAAATAAAGTAGTCGGTTTTTTGTAGTAGTAAGCTATTGGGAGAATCGGGACAGGTGTCTTGAAGCCAGTAAGTCAGATTGAGTTGTTTCAGTAGTCTATTTTTGTTGCAAAATAATGGGTTTATGTACACCTATAGGGCCTTTGCGTGTGCCAAATTACAGCCCCATAGCTTGTACTCGAATTAAAATTTTTTCGTCAGCTAAAAATTTCGAATTCAAATTGAAAATGAATTCTATTAGTTGTAGATAAGCTACAGCCATCTAGTATTTTTCTGCATATGGGAACACATTTGCCTAATCACTGTGCCAAATGGCAACCTTGAAGCTTGAGACTACTAGCCAGCTGAAATTTTCAATTATGTTGGTAATCGTGAAAAATGGGGGGCACATAAACGTGATCACTGCGCACGGCTGGAGGGCAGCTAAGATGCCAGTACCCGATATTGTTTGACCACACCCACCCTCTATATCTATGCAAAGAGGTAGACCAATCGGACAAAGTTGGGGCAAACGTTTAATAACCCCCCTTAAGCTCGCAACACAGTGGGCTAAAATAAAAAATATCGGAATAAAACTTTCGAACAGTCAGGTACACCTGACTTTTTATCTAAATTTGGCTTATTTGACTAATTTAATATTTTGACAAGTTGGTTTTTCTGATGTGGTCTACTGTTGATGACAACCAACAAAAACCTGCTCACTGCAGAAGTGCTAAAGTTGATATAACAGCTCCCTGCTGTAGTAAACACAGTTTAATTAACTAGGCCCAATAAGAGTGTCTTGAATCACACAAACCAAAATGGTTCTAAGCGTAATGCGGAAGCAGCAATTATTTGTTTACGATAAGTCTATAATTTTCTATTTTTGTTCAACACCAATCTTCATGTGCATAGTCTTTAAAATGGCACGCAACAATCAACAAACTGCAATATAGTGAAGATACACAAGTTATTAGTAGGGCAGGTTAGTTAGTTAATGCTTGTTAGTTACGTTCTTTTCAGATGTTTCATTTGCTTGGGCTGTCTTCCTGGAAGGTATCGTTTCCTCTTTTGCTTCTAAAAATTATAGCTTAATAAACACTAAGCCCAGCCTGCTAAACTACAAGCAACTTCACCAAAAGTACATTTTAATAGAAAATTCATAATTTAATTCGGTTCAGCCAATTTTATTTAAAAAGGTTAGAGAGTGGAACTAATTTTCTAATTGCATATGCATATACAATTTTATATACGTACAATCATACATTAAAACTAGGTTCTATTTTGGAGGGTTTACCCCGAATTCTATGAAGGCTCTACACCTACAAAAGTTTTGAGTCATTTTATCTTAGTTATTTTATTTGACTAACCTAGGGTTGAGGGTAGAATGGCAACCCTTTAGCCATCAGATCCACTTGTCTGTTGCATCGGCGGAGCAAATCAGCGTCGATTGCGGTTCTGTCAGACGTTCCCGATGCAGCAAATGATGAAGCCAGCAAGGCTACTTGTTGATTGTTTTGAACTGCTCGGGAAAACGGGTAGTCGTGTACGGCAAACGATACCAAGTGGTGGCAAGAATTCTGCAAAAGATTAGTAGTTCCAGAGCTTTCCTTCCAATTGTCCAATTGCGCTAGCCTGGCGACGGTTTGCTCTAATGGTATACGGATGGAGTTAGGCCCGTTTTGGTAGGTACGAATTTGAAAATTGCTTCCAGCATCAGAGATCAGTCGGGTAATTGAATCAATTCTTACTCAGATTCTCAAATCTTCGGCCGGGTACACATGTACCACATTGACACCATCTGCCTGATCGCTTTGTCTCAGCAGGATAAAACTGTGCTCGTAGAGGGATGACGACAACCAGCCCAATTTCGTACCATGGCATTCAAACGGTGAGCCGGACTCTAAGATTGACAACTGGACGCTCCTGAATGCCCGCCACTCCATGACGTGTCGGGATCTGGCTTCGGATGAGCCCGATGTTTCGGGCCAGGCCCACTTTGGCTTTATTTTGTACCCATCTCGTTGGCTATAGCGTTGAGCAAACGCTGCAGACAAATAACCTGTCATGGTTGATTTCAGCTTAACACTGGATTGGATCCGCGAATGGGCCAATCGTATTATTTTCTCCAGCAAGCTGAATGACCCGGTTGTGTCATCTTCTGGCGTCATCGGTACCATTGCTAAAGTGCATAAATCATTAAATAGCAAATTGTAAAATTGATAAAGGCATAAATGGACTTACAGCTGTTCAATGCATAAACTCTAATCACTAACATAAATATAAAGCAGTATGATTCATTAAAATAGCATCAATCAAGGGGACAAAATCCAAACCCAGGCATTCCCCTAATTAGATTTTGTGAAATTTTGAGGCTTCAGGTTGAATTTTATTTTTGGAAAATATTTTGTGATTTTTGTCAAGATAATTCAGAGGCTCGCAGGTATTTTTTAGGGTGTGGAAGTATACTGTCGCACTTGTTCGGGCGATATATAAGCGTAATTAGGGTTAGTTAGTACTAATTAGGTAGTAATTAGTTAATTTTAACAATTTTGGGTCGAAACATAACTTGGGCTTATATGAAAGAGAATTTGATGCTGAGCTCAAAAATCCAAACCCGACGTTTTAACTCCAAAAATTAAGAAAGTTATAGTTAAAAATGTTTTTATTAAGATTACACTTTTGTTGCGTAATCTTAACACTCCAAAAAGGAGTGTTCTAAAAAGGTTTTGTTTTGGTTTGACTTAAGTCAAACCTTTTCTTTCTCCGTTTTCTTTTCTTCCTCCTGTTGGGCCTTTTTCTTCCAGGACCCAACAGTTGTCTTCTCCTTGAGCTTTGGCCGAAGACAAAACCAGCAAAGAGGAAAAGGAAAATGTACGTAGTTTTCAGCCCAAGTTATGGCAAGAAGGGGGCCGTTGGCCTTTAATAATAATAATATTACATTAATAAGTAGCTAGGACTATGTACGTAGACACATACTAGGCAATTATGTAACTTATAAATTCCTGAAAATTGTACAACCTGCGCAACAATTGGTTAAAGTTCTAAAATTTAGTGAAATTGTCCCTTTGGTTGCGTTTATGTGTTAAAGAAAGTTTTCCAAAATTCTGCTAGAAATCGGGGCCCAAAATATATCAAAAAAGGGTCAGTTGGAGGGTAATAATTCTAAAATCTCATTAATATTGACCCTCGGCGGTCAGCTGGCCCGCCTCGCCGCTGCGCCCCATATGTAAAAGGTGGCAAGCTTCTAGAAAGTTCCAGAACCTTCTAGAAGCTTTGCCTTAAAATCAAAGAAAAATCCGCCTCCAACGTCACTAATGACCTGTCATCGGGCTGCCAGCAAAACTTATAAGTGTGCCAGCAGTGGCACAGTGTGAATGTTGTGTGGATGTTGTATAGGTGTGCCAGCAGTGGCACAGTGTGAATGTTGTGTAAATGTCGTATAAGTGTGTCAGCAGTGACACAGTGTGAATGCTGTATAAATGTTGCATAAGTGTGCCAACAGTGGTTTAGTGTGAGTATTGTGTGAGCGTGATACTATTGACTAAATGCAAATATGAAACAGATGCGGTGAATGTGTATGTCTGATAGTGTTGTGCTCCATGTAAGCCCCCGTGGAGTTACGGGCATTGAGGAAGCACAAGTAGCTATTCAAACTCGGGTAATAAGCAGGAGAATTATATAGTCGGGAGTTAAAAGCGGTCTAGCCAAGTGTGTAAGTGTGATTGAATAAAATAGTAGCAGGAATGAGGTCAAAATACGAGTAACCGGAATGTACGTAGAAATATGCAAATGAGGTAATAATCTTGGTCCCGGGGTCAAGGGGACCCCGGATTAGGTCATAACCATCAGTTAATATCCAGGAAGTCCTCGATTCGCCCGCGTAGGCAACTCCATGTAATTGGGCGGGCGAATCGCAATAAAAGGACACAGCAGTTAATCAAAATTACTTAACGATGCTTTCATTTTGCTTGAAATTCTAACCACCTGTACTTTCGGCCAAAACTACCTAGGAATACGTAAGGAATTAGTTAGGTAAACATTGTTATTGTTGTAATTGTGATGTTCTCTGTCTGGAAAGTGTGGTTATTATTGTTTTTGTCTGTCCTGGTTAATGCTGCGTTACATTTAATGTTTCAATGTTCGGCAGGTCTAGTTACTAAAGAGGGTTTCAAAATCAGTAAAACGGGTTCGGCTGGTTGTTTTAAATAAGGGTTCTGGTTGGTCATTCGAGTCATTGAGGTTGAATAGGTAATTGGCCAGCATCTTGAACAGCAGTATGCAAGAAACAATAATAACCCTGAAATAATAAGTACATTACTTGGACATTACTTAGTTACGTAAGATTAGCAGTTAATGAGTATTAGACTATCTTCCAATAACCGTAAAACTGGCGTTTATGCACAAGTTCCTTGTTTAATACTGAAATCACAGTTTTGAATCAATCTGTGCAGGAAATGGATATTTCCTGCAGTTTAGGACCTAAAATTGTCCTAAACTAACCAAAACTTCATTTATGGTATCAATTCTGTGCGATAGCTAAATCATGGACGCAACCATCGGTTTTATCTAAATATTGGGCTCTTGTTTGTAATCTGAGGCCCAGAATTACTTGAACCCGGTTGTAGTGATTCTAGACAGTACAGAAGCAGAATGTAGGCTACAGAAGCGTGTTTAATCACAATTTCCTGTACAACAGTGCAGGAAATTGTTTCAAAATATTACATTCTGCACTCCTGGTCTTTTCAATCGGAGATAACATAAAAGCCTTCAAAATTTCACACTAAACTTAGCAAGTTTTAATCGTTTCAACTAATTCAAGATGACAAGTTCGTGCCCAAGATCTGAAAGCCGAAAGAGTGAATAATGGTTGCTGGGTTCGATTCCCGCACCATAACTGTATAACTAATGGGTTTTAACCCATTTGATTCAGGTGCGAAGTCGAAAGATCTCCTGCCTGAATAGTCTGTCGTGCCTCTGAAGAGATAATCTGGTGATTAATTGGTTTGGAACATTGTCTGGAGCCGAAAGTGCTCAGTCCATTGGTATCAGTCGAGTCAATATTTGGATCCTATAGCTGTAGGTGTTCTAGTCTATTTGGAAGTGTAGCGGAACGTTTGAGGCAGAGACGATTCGTACCAGCATCGGAATCATTTGGTGTCATTTAAAACCAACAGTAAAATTGTGAAAATTGTTAGTAAACTGAAAGTTTACTCCGGATTCTCAAATCTTGTAATCTTGAACTTTGATATCTTATTTCACTGTCTATTCATTTGAAAATGATGATCTCCGCTTTTCTTACCTTATTGGGGGTGGATATCCCCATTGCTCTGCTTTAAAAGCTCTGTTACTAGCTGATCTTGAGATACCGTTAGTGGAGAAGAAATAGCAAGAAGACAGATCTAAACTAATTTAGAACTTTAAATTAATTGTTTAATTTCATATAAGGCCATCTCCCGGCACTACCCCAACCTCTCCGAGCCTTGTACTAGCTGATCCTCTTGACTTGGAGTTGATCTGCAGGAACCTCTCCGATAGCAATCTCTAAAGTGGGCTGTGGAGTCCTAGCGACTACTTTGCAGCAACTGAGAGCTCACCCAGAGTCCGAGCCCACCCTCCATTGTATTATTATTAATTATTATAATTGTTATTATTATCATTACTATACTTATTATTAATATTGGTTTTGGTCCTTTGGTACTGTAAAGGACAGATAAAGAGAGTGCACTAGCATAACACGCACATAAAGCATATAGGACACCAGTAACTGAGACTGAGTTAGGTCCTAGAGTTGAGTCATAGCAGAAGTAGTGATATAACAGTAACCTGAAGAAGAGTCTAGCCCTAAATCATTCCAAATCAACCCTCCCTGTAGAGAGAGTCTGGCAACTCTGGTATATTGACTATTAATAGCAACTGTCAGTATACTTGTGTCTGATATATATATATATCCCTATTATTGTTATTATACAGTGTATTAACTTATATTATAACCATTATTATATTCAGTACCCAGTTTGTTAGTAATTGTCGGAAACATATTAAACAGAGTGCCGTGTTTAAACGAGACTGCAAACCAGCGACCTACAGATCCGGGTGTGATCTTCCGAACAAACAGTAAGTTTTCTCAGATCTCGTTAGAGATCTGACTAGAACCTCTCACAGAAGAGAAGAACTGAGTTTGTGCCTTCGATCTGTGTGTCAAGGCCCTCTATTTGATTTCGGCAGTGAACAAATAGAGCGAGAATAGACCCCTCTCGCCGTTCTCTTTTGATTACCAACTAAACGAACTCACAGCAGTACCCCTACCAGGTTAGCTGTAGAGATCCCCGATTCTGGAAAACCACCTTTCGGGAATCTGGTACATAAGTTTGCCCACTTAGGCAAACGTGCTAACCTTCCGTGTAAGTGAGCTATCAACCTAAACGACCCCACTTCAGGAATCGGATCAAATTGGTCAAACTTTCTGTTTCAATCCGACTCAGTTCATTACATTTTTTTTTATCCAAAAAAAAAACAAAAAAAAGTTCCCACCGGTTTTTTTTTTTTAAAATAATTATTGTCAAAAGCCAAAAAATCTAAAGTTCCGGTTTTAGGCCATTTTCAATAGGAATTTTGAATTTTGAATAGCTGTAACTTTTTTATTCCTGGACGAAATCGTCTCAAATTTCAATGGATTGCGTACGGCCCTAGGGAGTATCAATGGGCACAATTTGAGCGAAATCCATGAGGGTCGAATTTTTGACCCAAGTAGCCCCCCCCCCTTAAGTCACTAGCCTGGGCTAACGTTGCTATCTTTAACACATAAAGATAACCCGGGTTTGCGAGTTGACCCGGGTTTAAGCGTTGATAACATCGGTCCCTGATCTTCGTCTAATTTTCGAAAAATCGCAAAATTTGATGTGAAAGTAGTTTAATACTCAGGTTATTAAAGCTGTACCTTACTGCTGTTATTGCAACAAAAATAGCGGAAAAACAAATTCGGTAAACAAATAAGGAAAACTTTGACAAAGGGAGAACTTTTGTGGTTAGAAATTAGCAATAAAAACGGAAAGTTTTAGCCATAACAAAAAGCATAAAAACTGAAATTGTGAAATTTGACCAAGTTTAGTGAACTATTTTTTAGCATTTTTCAAACATTTCAAGCCTGAGCAAAAATGTTTTTTAATCAAAACGAAAAACTTCCCAATTTTCTGTAAACTCGAAGGGCCAATTTTTATGAGCCACCACCCAAAGCGAAAACGGTGTAAAATGAGGTTATTTTCCACAATAAAACTTTTTTTAGTTTAAACTGCACGATTGCTCCACATTTAACCTCTCCCTATTGTTGCTAACTGAAGTCGATGAACCGATCAAAATGATGATTTTTTTCTGTCAGATTTATAGAAAAATATTTACTATCTAGTCAAGAGTACATAATACATAAGAGTTTGTGGGATGGATGGAGGCCAACTCTCTCGCACAGTAAGTAATAAAGTGAATGTGGGGTAAAGGCAATTGGTTACAAGCCAACTTTCTACTGTGGGGCGCTAAGGAAACTAAAGAAGCACCGGGAAGGTATAAACAAGAGTGCATAATTGCACTATATATTAGAAGAAGAGTAAGCCACTAGAGGGCTCCTCTTCTTGACATTGCGTAACGGTGCTCACTCCGACCACAATACGCGAATGTTCCCCCGTTTGGGCAGGGGGGTCGACAAGCAAACCCTCTCCCCGTTTGGTGGGGGGAGGGTATGCAAAAGGGGTCCCCGTTTGGTGGGGGGAGGGGGTAGGCAGAAGGGGGTCCCCGTTTGGGGGGGGGGGTCGCCAAGTCAGAATAATATCGGCTGAATCTGATTGGCTGTTGGCGACCCACCCCAAACGGGGGCCCCCTTCTGCCTACCCCCCCCACAAAAGGGGGACCCCCTTCTGCCTCCCCCCCCCACCAACCGGGGACCTCTCTTTGCTACCCCCCCCACCAACATTTTCAAATAGAACAAAAACTACCGTAATCCTCTGCTCTACCACCCCCCCCCCCCACCAAACGGGGGAACATTCGCGTGTTGTGGTCGGAACACCGTTACGCAATGCCAAGAAGAGGAGCCCTCTAGTGGCTTACTCTTCTTCTTATACATAGTGCAATTATGCACTCTTGGTATAAATCTAGTAATGTGTGGGGCATAAAGTAGCTTTTTTCTGTTTACGGCGCAAAATAAATTAAAGGAACCCAATAATAGCGAGCAAGAGACCTTCCTGCCTCAAATTCAACCAAACTATCGATTTGAGCGGAATTGCAAGTAACTGTCTCAGCCTCAAGATTGAACCAATCATAACTTTATAATGGAATTAAGAATATGATTATGTATAAATAATCAAGCTTGACAAAATTTTTCGATTGGTTTCAGTTTCAGCAAGACTTTCGAGATCTGTGCAGTTTTCGCAAAAAATGCTGCCAAACTAGGAAAAAACAGCAAGTCAAGTTTTTTGCGTCAATTTGGAGACATAGATTTAACGGCAGTTCAAGAGTAAATATTGGAAGATACTCCTAAGTAGGCTGAAGTAGCATTGAAAAGACTTTTTACAAACTTTCACCCAAGACTGCTACTTAAAAGTCAAGTACGCCAGACACGTTCTAGACGCAATGAAGACCCACCTAACCTCCCAGAAAGGCCAGTTTTAGCCTACAAATGGGCCAATAAAGTGACAAAATAAGCTTAGAAAGAATTGAAAGAAGCAAGCTGAAGCACCTATTGAAGAATGACAAGCATCTAACCCCTAATCAAATCACAATACTGTTGCCTAGAATGCTGAAAACAGTAGAAATTAAAAAAGCTAAGAACAGTTCTGAGTCCTTAAAGTTTCACCTTCCTATGTTTGATGATCATGAAACTCAAAACTCCGCTTTGAAAAATTTTCGTTAAATCTTTCAATTCTGATTTCCATCTAATTACATCGTAAAATTACAATTCATAATAATTCTCTTATACATTAGAGTAGGATATTCCAGGGCTCTTGATCTTTGCATTGCGTAACGGTGCTCCGACCACAATACGAAACGAAAATGTTTCCATGTTGTAGAGAGTCACGACAGCCTATCTCCTCCCAGTTTCGTGAGGATAACCAACAACCAATCAGTTTCAGACATCCCCTCCTCCGCCTTTGGTGCGGATGGAAGTAGCCTAACACATTCCACAAATTTTTCTTGGTTCTTCAAAATAGTATTTAGCGTCCTGAACTCATCGTTAGTGTGACGACTTCTGTGTTTGATCAGACCTGATCAGCTTGATAACATCTGTTTCATGAGCTAATTCAGATCATGGACATAAATTTATACGTCTTTCACGTTTTTTTGCAGTATATTGCAACAAAATATTAAAAATACGTGATTTTACGTCTAGGTTTTAAGCATAAAACTGTACAAAACGATAAATTTTTTCTAAAATTTCTTGTGTGGGCGTAAAATTAGGTCCAAATGATTTTTAACCTAAATAAACGTGTCAGGATTATTGTTGTTTCCGCTTATTTCGAAAAAGGGTCCCCCGTTGCATAAAACTTTCAATAGGTCAATAGGTCCAATAGGCAATAGGTAAATAGGCTCATAGCGTTGCATAAAATTAAATTTCAATTACAATAGGCAATAGGTATGAAAAATTAGCCTATGACAAATAGTGTTTTATGCAACGCATTTTAATAGATCCTATTGCCTATTGCCCCAAATTGCCTATTGTTATTTACTTATGAAAATTGTTTTTATGCAACGGGGCCCAGCCATTCAGAATCAGCTGAAATCTCAGCATACTCTGGCGACCCTCTAAAACGAGACCATTTTTGGCTACTTTAAACTTTAAACTGGGACTACAAACTACTAAACTAACCCGTCTTTAAACTGGGACCATTCTAGTGACCCTTACCAAACGGGAGGATGAACGCATTGTCGACCAGAGCAAGCACGTCGGAGCACCGTTGCAAAATGGGCTTTGACAGAAGTCCTCTAGTGGCTTTACTCTTCTTCCAAACAGTGCAATTGTGCACTTTTGGGAAAAATGCAACACAGTGAAATTCTACACAATGAAATGCAGCCTTACCTTTTGTGTAGATTCTTTGACCGCAAATGAATCAGTGTAACACAGTTGCAGAGATTACAGTTAAAATGTCTCAAATCTGTCACCAAAAGGAAGCTGAAATGATGCTGTCAGTGACAGGAAGTACATATAAACTGTAGACTTAATATAAAGTACAAAAGTACAGTGAAACTGTATTAAGTCTGTAAATCCAAACGGTATACACGTTTCGACGCAGTGGGAAGTAGTTCTAGTAAAGTCGCGCGTGCGAGCGCAGTCGCACAAAATCTTTTGACGTTTCGAGCGTCGTCCTGTGAAACAAAGAAATGTTTAGTCTAGAATAGACTTTGCAAAGTTTGCAAGCTGTAACTTTTCAAAGTTTTTCCATCGGATTTTCAGCTGAAACAAAGCTGTGAGCTTTTGGGGAGGCGCAAGCTGTCAGCTTAAATGTTTAATCCTCATGAAGGAATGATTTTTTGTTCTGTGAGTAATAATTGAATTTAGTGAGTAAATGATGCTGAGCTGAGAGTAAATAGTTGGTAATAAGGTTTCTGAGTTTTGGTTTTTTAGGAAGATCACTTAAAAGGTATATATATATATATATATATATATATATATATATATATATATATATATATATATATATATATATATATATATATATATATATATATATATATACACATAGTACCTAAGATAGCTCTAAAAAGATAAGTTTAGCTTTCCAAATTTAGTTTCACTTAGACAACTTAGAACAAACAGAAATTCTGCTTCCAAGAAAACTTTACCCAATGTAAATAAACTCAATTACCATTACCATTTACGCTAGTAAAGGTGAAGGGTAAAGTGACCTCCGGAGAGAACTCCAACCTGCAGAAGGTTATGTGGTGCAAGTGCTTATCGATTCACAAACCGAAGCCAGGAGGGACAACTCAAATGTTGACTACATTTGTGGAAGGGGGGGGGGGCTGCTAGCCCTTCATCAGGCTTTACCCCAGAACGCAGACTACTGTTATCTTCCCACCGGAGTGGTACCCATTTACGGACCACTAAAGGATGGAAACCTGGGTTGTCTGGAGCCCACGGCGAACCGTGCTTAATCCCTTGCTCAGGGGGATTTGTGAAAGCTTTGTGACTGTTAGATCCTCAGTGGAACACTAGTCTAACTTGCAAGTCATTATTAGTTAACCAGCCATAATGATACTTTGCAATGATTAGTGTCATACGACGACTTTACCAATGTCTGTCTAGTTGGCGCTAAGAGTAAACACTGAGTTTCCTGTTAGTGACCGCATTCAGTTTGGATTGGGAAACCTAGATGCTCAGGCTAAGACAAGTTAAGTTTAACACGACTGACAATTCGAAGTTATGATTGAGCCTGAAATCTAAGTGGTAAACTAACACAAAATTAGGTTTGTTTAGAAATGCAAAAAAAACTCATAAATCTCTTGGTGGATGGTGTGAAAATATCGAAATTCGCCAGTTAGAGCTCTGAGTGACAGTAGATACCAGCAGAAATCAAATAAACCCCCGACGGTTTTTTACGAGCACATTTCATGGTGTTCCAATAGTGTTGGCACAGACATTAATTAGAAAAACATTAGCTCTCTTTTCCCCCATCAAAAATGGCTGACACGGCTTAGCACACAGCATTCTATATCAGAAGCTTGATTGAGCCCTTTTTCAGTTCAGAAATAGTTAGCAATGACATAAACAAGGATTACGGTAGAAGAAACTGTGGGGGGTGAAGGGGACATCGATACTACTACTGTGGCGAGTAACAAACAAAACCACAATATCAAACAGGCAAGAGTTTCTTCAAAAATGTAAATGCACAGCTCCACGAGATCTTTCGAATGATTACAGACATGATTATGTATTGACGGACTTTAAGTATGCGCTGCGAATTACAAATTTTAGAATTTTCAAACGGACAGCCTTATGTTGGTGGCCACTTGTGCGTTGGAAGTTGCACACACTGGATTCGAATTCCGGTTTAAGCTCATTCCACTGAAGCACCCGTGGCTCAGTTGGTTAGAGCGTCTGCGCGTTAAGCAGGAGACCGTAGATTCGAGTCCCACCGGGTGCCCGATTTTTTCGGGCGCCTGGTGGTGTGCAACTTTCTTACTTCTTTTATTAGAACGCCAAATAAGGTATTTAGGAAAGTTTCATCTACTTTCAGGCTTGCTTGAGTATGCAAGCAAACATGCGCCCGAAAAGAATCACCACTTGAAATTTGAAGTTTGTAAATTGTAAAAGGTTCTGCAATTTATGGTAGAAATTGTGCAACAAATTGTCCACACCGATTAGTTTGCTGGAAACTTGAAATCGTGGAAAAATCGCATCAGATCAGTGGGGTGTTTGTTGAATTTTAGACTAACAAAAAACTGTCAACTTTGTCTTAACTCTTTGCGAAACTGACTGACTGCTTTAAGCCGAGCGTAAAGTGTAGGTTTGACCTTTTAGGAAAACCGATTATTCAATTTCCAAAATTCGCATCACTGCCCACAACTGAAAACAAACTGAAAGGTTGGACAAACAGTGAAAAACGGACAAAATTGCAGTTTTTTGCTGCGATTTTGGCAGTTTTTGCAGTTTTTGTCTGTTTTTTCCTGCCGTCTAGTGGCGCAATTTAGCCCATTTTCTGGTGTTAAACTGCGACACCAACGACAAATCTTTTAACAAATTTGTCGGGTCGAACTGTCATCCTTGCCAGTAAAAACGTTTAATCTCAAACTTTTGTAGACTAAATGTTTTAAAATCAAGTGATTGCTGATGTCTTAATGCTCAAAATTTAATGATCTTTGTTTTCGTAACTGATACCTTCCTGAAGTTGCTGTTCAAATATTTAGTGTTCAGTTTTTGTGAGTTTTTCTGAACCGTGGGAAAATACAGTTGGCAAGGTTTAGTCTTCGATACTAAAGTTAGTCTCCGCTGAAAACTGACCAGTGAAAGCACAAGTCCTTTGCTATTATTGTCAAAGTTGTTTCGTTTCCCTTTTTTCAGCAAACGTTAAAACAATACAAATTCGCGCTTAATTTCTGGCAAACTTACGCTTGCTAAAGTAAGTTATATACGAAACGTTTTTTATCTGATCAAAAACTGGATAAGAAAGGTTTGTGGTGACAGTGATTGGAACCACTCAGTCATCGGATATATAAGCAGGAGGTGGTCAGCTTATATGGTCTTGTGCTATACTTGGTGGCCATCTATTAATGAATCTAGGCGGTTTGATTGGTTCTCAATTGCTATTGCAACTTAAGCTTGGCAGTCGGACAAAATGTTTCTATTGGCGCTTGTCACACTCTTATCTATTATGTACTCTTGGTAACTGTCGCTGATTCTGTTTCCTTCCTACCCCCTATTTGAGGAAAAAATATAAAGTGACAGCTTTAAGTTGAACATATAATATTTCTGAACTGAAAAAGGGCTCAATCAAGCTTCTGATATAGAATGCTGTGTGCTAAGCCGTGTCAGCCATTTTTGATGGGGGAAAAGAGAGCTAATGTTTTTCTAATTAATGTCTGTGCCAACACTATTGGAACACCATGAAATGTGCTCGTAAAAAACCGTCGGGGGTTTATTTGATTTCTGCTGGTATCTACTGTCACTCAGAGCTCTAACTGGCGAATTTCGATATTTTCACACCATCCACCAAGAGATTTATGAGTTTTTTTTGCATTTCTAAACAAACCTAATTTTGTGTTAGTTTACCACTTAGATTTCAGGCTCAATCATAACTTCGAATTGTCAGTCGTGTTAAACTTAACTTGTCTTAGCCTGAGCATCTAGGTTTCCCAATCCAAACTGAATGCGGTCACTAACAGGAAACTCAGTGTTTACTCTTAGCGCCAACTAGACAGACATTGGTAAAGTCGTCGTATGACACTAATCATTGCAAAGTATCATTATGGCTGGTTAACTAATAATGACTTGCAAGTTAGACTAGTGTTCCACTGAGGATCTAACAGTCACAAAGCTTTCACAAATCCCCCTGAGCAAGGGATTAAGCACGGTTCGCCGTGGGCTCCAGACAACCCAGGTTTCCATCCTTTAGTGGTCCGTAAATGGGTACCACTCCGGTGGGAAGATAACAGTAGTCTGCGTTCTGGGGTAAAGCCTGATGAAGGGCTAGCAGCCCCCCCCCCTTCCACAAATGTAGTCAACATTTGAGTTGTCACTCCTGGCTTCGGTTTGTGAATCGATAAGCACTTGCACCACATAACCTTCTGCAGGTTGGAGTTCTCTCCGGAGGTCACTTTACCCTTCACCTTTACTAGCGTAAATGGTAATGGTAATTGAGTTTATTTACATTGGGTAAAGTTTTCTTGGAAGCAGAATTTCTGTTTGTTCTAAGTTGTCTAAGTGAAACTAAATTTGGAAAGCTAAACTTATCTTTTTAGAGCTATCTTAGGTACTATGTGTGTATATATATATATATATATATATTATATATATATATATATATATATATATATATATATATATATATATATATATATATATATATATATATACCGGGTTTTAAGTGATCTTCCTAAAAAACCAAAACTCAGAAACCTTATTACCAACTATTTACTCTCAGCTCAGCATCATTTACTCACTAAATTCAATTATTACTCACAGAACAAAAAATCATTCCTTCATGAGGATTAAACATTTAAGCTGACAGCTTGCGCCTCCCCAAAAGCTCACAGCTTTGTTTCAGCTGAAAATCCGATGGAAAAACTTTGAAAAGTTACAGCTTGCAAACTTTGCAAAGTCTATTCTAGACTAAACATTTCTTTGTTTCACAGGACGACGCTCGAAACGTCAAAAGATTTTGTGCGACTGCGCTCGCACGCGCGACTTTACTAGAACTACTTCCCACTGCGTCGAAACGTGTATACCGTTTGGATTTACAGACTTAATACAGTTTCACTGTACTTTTGTACTTTATATTAAGTCTACAGTTTATATGTACTTCCTGTCACTGACAGCATCATTTCAGCTTCCTTTTGGTGACAGATTTGAGACATTTTAACTGTAATCTCTGCAACTGTGTTACACTGATTCATTTGCGGTCAAAGAATCTACACAAAAGGTAAGGCTGCATTTCATTGTGTAGAATTTCACTGTGTTGCATTTTTCCCAAAAGTGCACAATTGCACTGTTTGGAAGAAGAGTAAAGCCACTAGAGGACTTCTGTCAAAGCCCATTTTGCAACGGTGCTCCGACGTGCTTGCTCTGGTCGACAATGCGTTCATCCTCCCGTTTGGTAAGGGTCACTAGAATGGTCCCAGTTTAAAGACGGGTTAGTTTAGTAGTTTGTAGTCCCAGTTTAAAGTTTAAAGTAGCCAAAAATGGTCTCGTTTTTAGAGGGTCGCCAGAGTATGCTGAGATTTCAGCTGATTCTGAATGGCTGGGCCCCGTTGCATAAAAACAATTTTCATAAGTAAATAACAATAGGCAATTTGGGGCAATAGGCAATAGGATCCTATTAAAATGCGTTACATAAAACACTATTTGTCATAGGCTAATTTTTCATACCTATTGCCTATTGAATTGAAATTTAATTTTATGCAACGCTATGAGCCTATTTACCTATTGCCTATTGGACCTATTGACCTATTGAAAGTTTTATGCAACGGGGGACCCTTTTTCGAAATAAGCGGAAACAATAATCCTGACAACGTTTATTTAGGTTAAAAATCATTTGGACCTAATTTTACGCCCACACAAGAAATTTTAGAAAAAATTTATCGTTTTGTACAGTTTTATGCTTAAAACCTAGACGTAAAATCACGTATTTTTAATATTTTGTTGCAATATACTGCAAAAAAACGTGAAAGACGTATAAATTTATGTCCATGATCTGAATTAGCTCATGAAACAGATGTTATCAAGCTGATCAGGTCTGATCAAACACAGAAGTCGTCACACTAACGATGAGTTCAGGACGCTAAATACTATTTTGAAGAACCAAGAAAAATTTGTGGAATGTGTTAGGCTACTTCCATCCGCACCAAAGGCGGAGGAGGGGATGTCTGAAACTGATTGGTTGTTGGTTATCCTCACGAAACTGGGAGGAGATAGGCTGTCGTGACTCTCTACAACATGGAAACATTTTCGTTTCGTATTGTGGTCGGAGCACCGTTACGCAATGCAAAGATCAAGAGCCCTGGAATATCCTACTCTAATGTATAAGAGAATTATTATGAATTGTAATTTTACGATGTAATTAGATGGAAATCAGAATTGAAAGATTTAACGAAAATTTTCTAAAGCGGAGTTTTGAGTTTCATGATCATCAAACATAGGAAGGTGAAACTTTAAGGACTCAGAACTGTTCTTAGCTTTTTTAATTTCTACTGTTTTTTCCAGCATTCTAGGCAACAGTATTGTGATTTGATTAGGGGTTAGATGCTTGTCGTTCTTCAATAGGTGCTTCAGCTTGCTTCTTTCAATTCTTTCTAAGCTTATTTTGTCACTTTATTGGCCCATTTGTAGGCTAAAACTGGCCTTTCTGGGAGGTTAGGTGGGTCTTCATTGCGTCTAGAACGTGTCTGGCGTACTTGACTTTTAAGTAGCAGTCTTGGGTGAAAGTTTGTAAAAAGTCTTTTCAATGCTACTTCAGCCTACTTAGGAGTATCTTCCAATATTTACTCTTGAACTGCCGTTAAATCTATGTCTCCAAATTGACACAAAACTTGACTTGCTGTTTTTTCCTAGTTTGGCAGCATTTTTTTGCGAAAACTGCACAGATCTCGAAAGTCTTGCTGAAACTGAAACCAATCGAAAAATTTTGTCAAGCTTGATTAATTTATACATAATCATATTCTTAATTCCATTATAAAGTTATGATTGGTTCAATCTTGAGGCTGAGACAGTTACTTGCAATTCCGCTCAAATCGATAGTTTGGTTGAATTTGAGGCAGGAAGGTCTCTTGCTCGCTATTATTGGGATCCTTTAATTTATTTTGCGCCGTAAACAGAAAAAAGCTACTTTATGCCCCACACATTACTAGATTTATACCAAGAGTGCATAATTGCACTATGTATAAGAAGAGTAAGCCACTAGAGGGGCTCCTCTTCTTGGCATTGCGTAACGGTGTTCCGACCACAACACGCGAATGTTCCCCCGTTTGGTGGGGGGGGGGTGGTAGAGCAGAGGATTACGGTAGTTTTTGTTCTATTTGAAAATGTTGGTGGGGGGTAGCAAAGAGAGGTCCCCGTTTGGTGGGGGGTAGGCGAAGGGGTCCCCGTTTTGGGGGGGGGTAGGCAGAAGGGGGTCCCCGTTTGGGGGGGTCGTCAACAGCCAATCAGATTCAGCCAATCTTAGTCTGACTTGGCGACCCCCCCCCAAGGGGACCCCCTTCTGCCCCTCCCCCAAAAACGGGGGACCCCTTTTGCATACCCTCCCCCCACCAAACGGGGAGAGGTTTGGTTTGTCAACCCCCCTGCCCAAACGGGGGAACATTCGCGTATTGTAGTCGGAGGAGCACCGTTACACAGTCGTCAAAAGAGGAGCCCTCTAGTGGCTTACTCTTCTTGCTAATAGGTAGGTGCAATTTGCCACTCCTTGTTTATACTCTTCCCGGTGTTCTTTAGTTTCACTAGCACCCCACAGTAGAAAGTTGGTCTTGTAACCAATTGCCTTGACCCCACATTCACTTTATTACTTACTGTGCGAGAGAGTTGGGCTCCATCCATCCCACAAACTCATATGTATTATGTACTCTTGACTAGATAGGGTAAGTAGTTTTCTATAAATCTGACAGAAAAAAAATCATCATTTTGATCGGTTCATCGACTTCAGTTAGCAACAATAGGGAGAGGTTAAATGAGGAGCAATCGTTGCAGTTTAAACTAAAAAAAAGGGATTTTATTGTGGAAAATAACCTCATTTTTACACCGTTTTCGCTTTGGGTGGTGGCTCATAAAAATTAGCCCTTCGAGTTTACAGAAAATTGGAGAAGTTTTTTTTGTTTTTAGATTAAAAAAAGATTTTTGCTCAGGATTAAAATGTTTGAAAAATGCTAAAAAATAGTTCATTTTCAACTTGGTCAAATTTCACAATTTCAGTTTTTATGTTTTTTGTTATAAGTAAAACTTTCCGTTTTTATTGCTAATTTCTAACCACAAAAGTTCTCCCTTTGTCAAGGTTTTTCTCATTTGTTTACCGAATTTGTTTTTCCCTCTTATTGTTGCAATAATATAGGTAAGGTACAGCTTTAATAATCCGAGGGGAACATCATTTTCACATCAAATTTTATGATTTTTCGAAAATTAGACGAAGATCAGGGACCGATGGGATCAACGCTTAAACCCGGGTCAACTCGCAAACCCGGGTTATCTTTATGTGTTAAAGATAGCAACAATTTGTACAAGGGAGAAACTTAAGGGGGGCTACTTGGGTCAAAAATCTCGACCCTCATGGATTGCTCTAAAATTGTGCCCATTGATTACACCCTAGGGCCGTACGCAATCCATTGAAATTTGAGACGATTTCGTCCAGGAATAAAAAAGCTGCCAGCTATTCAAAATTCAAAATTCTTATTGAAAATGGCCTAAAACCGGAACTTTAGATTTTTCGTTTTCTGACAATGATGATCTTACAGTACAAATCGAAACCGTTCGAAACGTTCTATAGCTCATTTTGTAGCTAAATACAATATGT
>JASAND010001920.1:0-27435 GCA_030248195.1 Trissonchulus latispiculum | reverse complement strand
CTGCAGCTACAGGATGAAATCTGCAGTTGCCAACTTTCACTCCCGCGGACCTGACCTGAGCGAGAGGACGACTCGTGGTCCGGCAAGCAGGCGGACGCCCTGCAGTTTCCAGGTTCAGTTCGTTCGCATCGGATAGGGGCTGATTGACGGCCTCTGTAGCATTCTGAGGCCGTAAGGAAACTGCACCAGAACACACCGAGGGATCATCAGCTTCCGCCAGAGGCCGCTCGGCAATCCCTGCAGCGGACTGGGGTATAGCAGCAGACGTTTCATCAGAACTGTCAGATAGCGCCGCGTCATCTGGTATTGTCATGTTCGCCTTTCTTTTTTTTAGATGCCGTTTATGTCTACGCAGAACAGGATCAGACTTCCGCTTGCGTTTCGGCATTACGTCTATAACAAAAACCCAAGAACAAATCAACCAAACTGTTTTGCTAACAGAATCCATGTTGATTACACGTTTGAATGAAATCACAGAAAAGCCAAAAAAGTGCTAAGCCAATGCCTTCCTGTCACATGTTGCCTACACATCACAGTTGCAAATACGCGTAGCTAACCAATTCCAATTCAATGATACTCCCCACACACTCCATATATATACAAACAATCTTAAATGTAAACTGAACATACTGTGTCTAACAGATGCAGCTGGGGCCTCGGCCTATTTAACGACTGAAACTAAGACAATAACAAGCTATTAGAAATACGAGGATTCTTACTTATAGTTTGATTCACAAAACAGCAACCAGCCACTAGTGTATTACAGCAGGGTACGCCTGCAATCAACAAGAAAAAACATAAATACAGAGTTCTAGTAAACAACTAACCAGAAACAAAATCACAATAAAATACAAACACAATGTAGTCGCTTCCTGTCACATGTTGCCTACACATCACAGTTGCAAATACGCGTAGCTAACCAGTTCCAATTCAATGATACTCCCCACACACTCCATAGATATACAAACAATCTTAAATGTAAACTGAACATACTGTGTCTAACAGATACAGCTGGGGCCTCGGCCTATTTAACGACTGAAACTAAGACAATAACAAGCTATTAGAAATACGAGGATTCTTACTTATAGTTAGATTCACAAAACAGCAACCAGCCACCAGTGTATTACAGCAGTGTACGCCTGCAATCAACAAGAAAAAACATAAATACAGAGTTCTAGTAAACAACTAACCAGAAACAAAATCACAATAAAATACAAACAGAATGTAGTCGCAAACTAGCAATTGAACAATAACACCAGCAAATACCAAGTCAATTCACAAACAGCAACTAATCAGTGCCCCTTATAGCAACCTAGGCCTAACTTAACCACTGAAGCTTAGACAGGAAAAAGCTATTAGAAATACTACAAGCCTTACTCAAACATAGATCCACAAAACAGCAAAGCAGCCTGCAACGACTCACGGCAGGGCACACCTCCAAACGCCTATAAAAAGCATAAATTAAATGTTCTTGCAAACAACAAACCAGACAAACTCACACGAAAATATAAGCACAATGTAGTCAATACCAACTAACATTCGGACAAAAAATCCGGTAGTACAATATCATTTAACTCAATGGAAAACTAAAACGTAGTGTACCGTTTACTAACATAACATGAAAATCTATTAAACCGGACCGTAAACGGAAACATAAACCGGAACGTAAACAACCATACCTGTCTAATATACAGTGCTTCGACCATTCACCAACTGAACTGTGGGCAGCTCATCATCGTCCAGCGTAAATCCATTAGACAGATCTCGAAAACACACCGCCACCACTGTGAAAACTTCGAGCCACAAATTCAAATATAATACGTACATATATAAATATTATGCTTACTTCCCTAAAACATAAATAAAAGCTAACATCCTACAAACCACAAACAATAAAAGAGCAGTAAGCAGCTAAAGTCAACTTTTGTAGAGTCTCAAACCTCTCTCTCTGTACTTATATATACATCATATATACATACGTATATATGTATATACGTATATATATATATATATAATGTGTATATATTTACAACATATGCAACAACCCCGGTGGGGTACACGAAAGGCCGGTGAAAGGGGTAGGGAAGTGCAACGAAACCAACGGAAACCCCCGATACATTCGCTTTGGAATTTGAGGGCTTAGCACAATGCAGCCAAACCGCCAGATCCCCGAACCCCCTAAAACTACTAGGCAGGATGGGTTGGGTAGAGTTAGAAGAACACAGGTGGGTTCGGCTGGGAGAACAAAGACAGGTTGGGCTGGGTGCACAAGGACGGAAAGCGTTGGGGGAACAAAAGCAAGATAAAGTCGGCGTAACATAAACTGGAGTCCACGCGTGTTTCTGAAACTGAAACGGCGAAACCGCCACTCATTTCACTCCCGACTCCAAATTTTTCTGCATCCACTAATGATCAGAACCTCCCACAAACGAAAGGCATCACCGGCCAAATCCATGAAATAATGGATCATTCAGTGGAAATCTAAAAAAAACAAATAATAAAATTTCATTTAATCTATCCGCATGATTGAATGCAGTACATCACGTAGTAGTCTGGGGCTTACTGGAGTCTGTTTTTAATAAGTCACCCAGGAGTGGACCGATCGCACTCAAACTTTGTACGTGATGAGCCTCTCCGGAGGGGTATATACATGATCTGATTAGATAGGGTTGACAAGCCGTATAGATAGCCTGCCATGCTGACCAGTCATTTTGCACAGGTCCGGAACCTGGTCAGGGCGCCACGGGTCGCAGGGGCCACTTTGGAGGGGTCCTCCAATGACAAAAAATGTTCGCCTCAGCAAGGGCTTTCATTTGATACCAAAGTCGGAAATTTGTTAAAAATTCGTTTTTTGACCAGTCCGGACCCTGGTCAGGGCGCCACAGGCCGCTGGGGCCACTTTGGAGGGGTCCTCCAATGACAAAAAATGTTCGCCTCACCAAGGGCTTTCATTTGATACCAAAGTCGGAAAATTTTTAAAAAATCGATTTTTGACGAGCCCGGACCCTGGTCAGGGCGCCACAGGCCGCTGGGACCACTTTGGAGGGGTCCTCCAATGACAAAAAATGTTCGCCTCGCCACGGGCTTTCATTTGATACCAAAGTCGGAAATTTTTTAAAAAATCGATTTTTGACCAGTCCGGACCCTGGTCAGGGCGCCACAGGCCACTGGGGCCACTTTGGAGGGGTCCTCCAATGAAAAAAATGTTCGCCTCACCAAGAGCTTTCATTTGATACCAAACATGGCCACTTTTGGAAAAATCGATTTTTGACCATTTTGGACCGGTCCGGACCCTGGTCAGGGCGCCACAGGCCACTGGGGCCACTTTGGAGGGGTCCTCCAATGACAAAAAATGTTCGCCTCACCAAGGGCTTTCATTTGATACCAAACATGGCCACTTTTGGAAAAATCGATTTTTGACCATTTTGGACCGGTCCGGACCCTGGTCAGGGCGCCACAGGCCACTGGGGCCACTTTGGAGGGGTCCTCCAATGACAAAAAATGTTCGCCTCACCAAGGGCTTTCATTTGATACCAAACTTGGCCACTTTTGGAAAAATCGATTTTTGGCCATTTTGGGCATGGTCCACGGTCCGGACCCCTGGCCAGGGCGCCACAGGGGTCCGGGCGAAACCTACTATAGCCTATGCTGTAGTGCCCCCGCACCCCACCCCAAATCCCAAATAAGAGAGACCTGCTCACTGTAGATATTTCTGTAGAAGAGGTTAAAGTCGGAGTTGCGACACGGTAGGGCCCACCACCATCAGGGTGCCCCCCAGCCACATGGATAGGTGATAGAGCGAAACTAATGGGCCATTTAGATTCACCATATAGGGGTTCCTATTCGAATACGAAACCTCAGCCCAGCAGCTCTTATGTATAGGGCTGCCTACTCCGTAGGCCCAGACCCCCCCTTTTACACGTTAACTAGTGACCACTGGCCAGGGCGCCACAGACCATCGAGCAGCACCATCTCGCTTCCTACGCAACTTCACCTTGGGGCGATGCTATAACCCCAATATGAGAACCTGGCTTTGAGCCTAACTCTCTGTAGACTGCGCACAAAATTTTCGGACTTAGTTTTTTTCCGGGGGGGTCAAAAATCGAAAAATCCCAAGACTACACAGACCTATGGGGGGGTCCTACGGCGAAAAGAAAAATTCGCCCAGAATTGCGGCACTTTCTATCCACAAAAATAGCAAAACCTTATAGAAAATTTTTTTCCTCCGACCTCTAGGGGTGGGGGGGAAAAAAATGGAGAGAACTGTGTAGCGGCCAAAGCACCTAATTTGCATATCTCGAGAATGGCTCGACCGATTCGGCTCAAATTTTCACAGCATGTACCCCTGCCCATAGGCTCTTCACATAGCGAGTTTAAGCCCGATCGGCCCACTCCTCCGTGAGTTATTAAAAAAACAGATTCCAATAAGCCGCAAACTACGTTAATTTCCCTATTCTAGGTAGTGCGCTAACGCGCACTACCTGATTTTTAACCTAAAGTTAAGCTTTAAATAGCTAAAAACTGCTAATAAAGGACAAAAAATCCGATGAAAAGTTCCCTCACAGCCCTATTTTTCCGGAAATCTTTGGGTTATTCTTGGGGGAAGGCCAAAATCCTGGGGCGGTCGAAACATGGGGGGACCGATTTCTGGGGGAGGGGAGGGGCGCCTCCCACTTCACACAGGAAAAAGCTAGTATTTTTAGAATCGCCCGGAACAGGAGATTCCGAAATTTTAAAATTCTGGCTTCCTCGCCTTCTTGGTCAATTTTGACGAAATAGAAAAAACAGATATATACATTTTATTGAAAAAACTAGGAGTTTTAGTAGGAAAAGAAAAATTTCAAGAAAGCCTATTGGATTAATGTGTTGACTTACACTGATGGGGCTCGGAACCATCTCCGTGGGGAATCCGCTAGACACGGACCCCATCAAATGGAGATCCCCACATGCCCCGCCTAACATCCGTCTGGTCAACGGCGCAAATGGGGTTCCACACTCCCGGGAACATGGCTGTGTTGAAGCGATGGAATCGGGTCACCGGGTCAGTTCGGGTTAATTTTTGAACCGGGTCACCGGGTAAAGAAATTCGACCCGGTCTTGACCCGGTTTCCTGAAGTTGCCATCATTTTTTGGTTTTTAAAACTAAAATTTTAGATTTAGTTTTTGTTCATAATAACCATTATTATAATATTTGCGTACACAATTGCAGCCTGAGGTTATTTAAATCTGATCTCCGGCGGAATCATGTTTAACTGTATCAGTTCCACGATTATTGTATATTTAGATTATTTAGACTGTATATAAATCTATTTAAATTTATCTATTTATTTTGCTGGTTTCAAATTATTTTTCAAGATAACTGATCAAATTACGCAATAAATATAAAAAGCCAAATTTCTAAACAGCTCTCGAGAACAAGCACACAGCATAATTTTGTAGGCGAAAATCTATTGGTGGATTTTGCAACTAAATTCTTATGGTGATGGAGCACAGCATGGAAGCAAAAAATTAGTTTTCGTAGACAAAAGCAAAAATTTTTGAAGGATCTTGGGATTTTCTGGAAAACCGGATCACCAGCTCAACCTCGTCAACGAAGACAGAGCAGAATGGAAGAACGCTGACCGAAAGCTGAAGCATCAAATCCTAGAAGCTAAGCGAGCAAACTGGCAGGAGTATGTTTCAACCCTCGACCTGAGAAGCGATCCTACCAAAATCATGAGAACTCTACGAGCTATTGACGGCAGGAATCCTGCCACTTCCTCGGGGGGAAGCTCTGTCTCGGGGAAATAAGAATCTTATCTCGGGCCGGGATAAGGCCAATGGCTTCAAGGAATATGCTAAGATCAGCCACCTCAAACAATCCAAGGAGGACCGCCCGCTGCTCAGATCAGTTCGGGCTAAACTGAAAGAGACCTGCTCCTGCCAGTCAGACTTATGCCGGCCTTTCACGCCGGATGAGTATTTCCTTGCGATCAACGAGCTTCCGGTCAAGAAAGCGGCCGGCCCGGATGCCGTCTCGAACGAAATAATAAAAAACCTAAGCGAATCTGCCCACACTGTCCTCATTAACCTGTACAACGATTCCTGGCGTACAGGACAAATCCCAGTCAATGGAGAAGAGCAAAAATTCCTATCCCTAAGAGAGGCAAGGCGCTGAACAGAGTGGAATCATACAGACCGGTCAGCCTTACTAGTTGCTGTCCAAATTACTCGAAAGAATGATCAAAAACAGGCTGCCTCATTGGTTGGAAGAAAACAGAATCCTCGACAGCACACAAACCGGCTTCCCTTCTTTGCACATGACTGAGGATCACATCATCAGACTGGTTCAAACAGTCGTGGACGGATTTTGCTCCAAGAAACCTCTTAAACGAACCATCCTGGCATTGATAGACTTTCAGCGGGCTTTTGATACAGTATGGAAGGGAGGTCTTCTGCATGAACTGTTGGCTATGGATCTGCCGGTCTGCCTAGTCCGCTGGATACGGAACTTCTTATCAGACCGAATGGCATCAGTAGAACTGAACGGCAGCCACAGCGGTCTCAGCAAGTTCTACCATGGCGTGCCACAGGGATCATGCCTCTCTCCGACCCTCTTTCTACTATTCATCAACGACATCCTGGAAGTTGCCGGAAGGGGTTCACGCGTCACTCTTTGCCGACGACCTGGCTATCTGGGTGCAGGACTCTGAGCTGGCCAGAGGCCAGGCCAAAATGCAAGATGCGCTCGACACTATAGCTCTTTGGTCACGCCGGTAGAAACTGCAGATAAACGCAAACAAGTCAGAATGCTGCGTCTTTTCAACCTGCAACAAGGAAGCCAAATTTCGACCTCAACTGAACATCGATGGACCTCAAGTCTCCTTCAAAGCCAACCCAGTCTTTCTCGGTATCACCTTTGACCGCCTACTCAATTTTGGACCTCATGTGAACAAACTCAAAGCCAAGGCCTGTGCCCGTTCAGGTCACAGCATGCGTAAAGGAGGACCTCCGACTTCTTTACCTGACCTTTGTTAGATCTGCCATAGAATATTGCGGAGGGGCGTGGATGCCTTGCGCGACCAAGACCACATGGATACACTGGAAAAAGTTCAAAACTATGCCGCCAGGTCCATATATGGCTGTCTTCGTGCGGCTCCGATCGAAATTCTCCAGCTGAAGGCTAATTTGATACCTTTGGCTATGAGGAAGAAGCAGCTGACAGCCAATGCTTTGGAAAGATCCCTTCGCCTGCCACCAGGCAACCCTAGAGGAGGCCTCTGTGACACCCCTCCGAACCTCCACAGATCACTCAAATCCCAGCCATCCTGGCGGAAGGTTGCCGCGGAAGCTACGGAGGACTGCGGCCTATCCTCCCAGGGAACCTATGGTTGCAGTAGTTCGGTTGATGCGGTTTGCTGGAGTGGATGCCCGACCCGCCGTAGTAACCCGAACACGTCGACATGATGCGCATGGAAATCCGACGTCTGGCGGCCGAAGAGACACTAGCCAAATTGCCGCCCGCAGAGATCACCATCTGGACAGACGGCTCGGCGGCCGGAGGTACTGAAAATGGAGGTGGAGGCATCTACATCCAGTTCGCCGACCCCACTGAGCCGGAGATCAAGGTTGCTGCCGGAAAGTTCTACTCAAACTTCAGGGCCGAACTAAAAGCAGTGGCCTGTGGCCTTCGATGGCTCGAGGAAAACGACTACAAGTTCCCGCCAGCCTACAGAGTAAAAGTTTGCACGGACTCATAATCGGTTGTCAGGCTCCTCAACAGTGGCGTACGTGGATCTTTCAGTTAAACCCTTTGAGGGGTCTGGTCCAGCCTAAGCAGACTCCGTCACCGGAAGATCATAGTCCAATGAATACCCGGGCATGCCGGCCTTTCTGGTAACGAAAGCGCCGATCGCCTAGCCTCGGAAGCCAGTTCCTTGCCGCAAATGGCGGAAGCGACGGATCTAAATACAGCGAAAGCTGTAATCAAAAGAGCCGTCCTCAGTAGAGTTGGGACCGGTTCCACTAGAACCGGTTGGAACCGGAACCGGAACCGAACCGGAAGGAATTTTAGAACCGGAACCGGAACCGGTAGGATTTGGAACCGGCCGGTTCCACTCTTAAAAATGGACTTGAACTAATTTTTTTGCAGGAGTTTAAATTTTGCAAAAGCTGGATTTTGTTTTTGTGGTTATTATTCACTGTTGCCATTCATATTGTCTTTTTCAAGCTAGTGAATGAAATTGAAACTAAAAATCTAGTTTGAACTGAAACTAAACAAATTTAGACCTGAAGGCGAAATATGTAGGATGAGACTGATAATAATTAAGAGTTTCAAACTAAACGTGAAATGAAGGTACAATTATTGGGAACTGAAACTGAAGCTGAAACTTCATAGAGTAAATTTAGAGCCTAAACTGGAAACGGCACAGCTTCAGCTTCCACTGATGGTGACACACAAACTCCCCGCTTCCCCTTTTCAGGTGATCGAGGCACGTTTCAGCTTTCGCTGAAGCCGAGGCATAGAATTAAGAGAAATTTCAAATGTTTCTTTGAATCAACATTAGTGACATTATCCGTTCTGTTAAGATAAAAAATAAATGTTAGACATGCTTGGAAAATTAGGAACATGTATTGTTTTATTGTAAGAAAACATTTCTACTTCCTTTATTCTGGAATTTCGTAATTTTTTGTTTTCATGCTTCTGATTTTTAATTTTGTTAAGTAATTTTGTGTGTAGGTATTACAAAATGCAGTTATTAAAGTGTCTCTAAATTAATCTTAACGCATTTTTCAAAATTTCTGTTCTAAAATTCCAATTGTAATTGTAGAAAGGCGGGCACTTTCGTTCAGACGTGAACGATACATCGCCGAATGAAAACTTTAACCAGCTTACATATTTGAATATTAACCCCATAGAAAAGATGAGAGCTCGATGGGATGTAGTCGGAAATTGAGTATATCTTCTCAAAAAATTGGTAAATGGAAGGTGGTGTTGTCAGCACGCAAGATTTAAGCAACATTTTTTAACAAAATAGTAAATTTTAGAGGAGTAGAAAACTTGGAAAGTTGAGTACTTATTTTTTTATTTTTAAGCTATCGGATCGGCAACGGAGACGAAAGTCAATCAAAGTTCAAATAATGGAACAGCATGTAGAAGTATCTGTTAGCTATTTTGTGTAATCAAGCGACTGTACATTTCCTCGTTAAATATAACTTTAATATACATGTTCTTCTTTCCAATTTGGCTTTCAGCTTTTAAATATTTTAAATGCATTTAAATGTTTTGGAAACTATTTGCTTCTGACACTGTATTCTTTTTAAAGAAATAAAAATTTAAGCTCCAGTATATCTCAATTCTCAGCATGTTTTACTGAAACGTTGTGCAGTTTACAAGATTCTGTTCAGAAGGGGCTGTCTGCATTTAGATGCACAGTAGAATCCTACCGTAAATCATCGAAACAATTTGCTCGACCATACTAAAATTTTAATTTTTTTACAAGTTTTAGTGTAATATTGTGCATATAGTAACAGCATTTGTAATGGAGCAAATTCAAGGTAAGGCAAAAAATTCTAAGTAAACAGAAAAGTTTAACCCAGTTGATTATTATCGCATTACCTAATCCAATTGCTTTGCAGCATTGCTTTATAATTTTGATTGTATAACCCTTGCTGGGGGCCTGTATCCAATATTAAATAATGTTAAAATGTAACTACGAATTTTGTAATTGGAACCGGGAACCGAAAGCTAGAACCGGAACCGGAACCGGTACTCTAGAACCGGAACCGGAACCGGTTTTGAAAATTGGAACCGGTCCCAACTCTAGTCCTCAGAACCTGGTATGATTCCCTGTCGCATTTACGGGAATTTGGGTCCAGCCCCACAGTCGAAGGAACAACACCTTAACAGGCAAGGCAGGGTCTTGCTTAGCCAGTTGCGCAGTGGGAAATCCTGGATCCTTGCATCGTACAGACACACCACTGACCCCAACCGATTTCCTTCCCCTAATTGCAGTTTCTGCCAGCTGGGAGAGCCAGAAACTGTAGAACACTTGCTTCTGTCCTGTCCAGCCCTCACCACAGCCAGGCATATAGACCTCGGGCCAAATCCGGAAATGTCCTGCCTTCGCGATGATCCGGAGGCTGTTCTTCATGGGTAATAGTGGGCTCCTTGGGGCCCGCCAAGTATAGGATTTGGTATCCTGATCGACCACCCACGACGACGTCGAAGACGCTGCATCAAAAATCAAAAAGATTAATTCACTCAAAACCAAATAGTTTGATTTTTGATGCAAGAGCTAAATTTTGAAATTCTGATTTTTGATTCACCTACAAATTTAAATCATTTTGATTTTGAATGAAATATCAAAAATCGCATCAAAATTAATTCTGATTTTTGATCATCAACACAGCCCTAGAATTCTGAAGAGCAACATTCTTAAAGAATCATCCATTTTGAGCAGCCAAATTTGTACCTTAGCTACCTGCCAGAATCGATGCGTGTTAGATATACTGGACTGTGCTTTGATGTCAGTCAATCATATGCAAAAAGGTAGCTCTCTCTGAAGTTGGGAAAAAACCGTTCGTGTGCAACCCCCTGAAAGATTAGCCACTTTTTCCTGGATGCAAATTATGGCATCTATAGATTTGTTCGAGGGCTGGACTTCGGGCTGACCCCCAACCGGCCCAGTCCCCTTCCCAAAACTGGGGGCCAACCCGTGGCCCAGCCCCCACAAACGGTCCCCGCGCCCCGGGGCCGTCCGCAACGGCGGACCCCGGCCCCAAATCCTTCTAAGCTTGACATTTATGTATAAACGATTTGTATTTCTCCACCTAAAACATGCATTTAATACATAGCTGGCTGCTATTTCCTCCAGTACGAATACATTGTGTATCTGCCAGCACCCAGTCTTGCGGTTTACTTCAGCTCATAATAACGATGTATACACCAAGTTTTTTTATCAATTTTACTGCAACCTTTCTCTATAAGTATGGTCTTGAATTGCTGAAGTCTACAGTTTACTAAGCTTGCTGTCGTGTCGTCCTCTCTTAAATAGCTGAGTCGAGTAAGGGACGATCACACAGGAAACAAACATGGTTTAGTTGCTAAAGCTGCTTCATCTTAGTCAGCCTTTTGCCAACTGCAGCAAGCTAAAGACCTGGTTCCGTTTTGTGATCGCAATGAATCTTTGTTTAACCTGTTTTCAATGGCAAGAATATTAACCGAGTTTCTTATTTGCACTGCTTTATTTTTGTTTGTAGTCTGTCGTTTTCTTAGGATAGGAAAGAAAATGTCTGTAATGGTTCTTCCTAAGAAAGCACACGTTCATAGTGCCGCGGGCCGGTCGGGGCCCGGGCCCCCGGGGCTGGCCAACAAAGTAGTGGTCCAGTCCCCGGTCCAGCCCCCAAAATTCGGGGGGGGGGGGCGGTGGCCGCCCCAGCCCCCTTTTTAACGAATCGATGACAACTCTGGGCATCTATCAAATTGTAACACTTTCTGCTAAAACAGATACTTGTCGTATTCTGCGGTAATATATGTTCTAAAATCAACTGCAGCACTGATACAGTACGGTTGCATAGAACTAATAAAATAAGTCAAATACAACAATTTACTAGAATAACAAAGTAACCAGAACAGAAAGAAGGCGCAAATACAGCACAGTTTCACGCGAATACAACATGCATATTATAAATTATTGTTGTGCTTTCAAATAAATAACAATGGAAATCATAACTATATATATACTATAAACGTAAACAATTTCACTGCAAAACCTTCTTGAATGTTAGCTTTATCAAGCAGCCCTTCCCAATAACCAATTACAAATAAATTCAATTGTGAATTATTCTGAAGACAAGACTAGATAAAAAGGGTGGAAATCGAAAAACTATAAGCACAGAAATTGAATTTCGACAGGTATCCTCTTCCTCAGGAATGCCAAACAATATATTAAATAGAATAAAATTGTGCATAATTGCATTAAGAAGAGGAGACAACTAGTAGGCTTCCTGTCATTGCATTGCCTAAGGCCTCTTCCCTCTCCGTTGATGGTACATACCCTCCCTTCTCCGGAACGTTTCCAACAGCTTATCAGTTAGCAGAAATGGGTCTTCGGTTTGGGGTCACGGGTCATTCTATGAGTCAATAGACGTTTTTGGGTCGTGTCGTGGCCGCAAATGCCTTCAAATTCTGGCTGGTTTAGCCCCATTTTGAATTCGACTTTCCCCACCCCCCAAAAATCATGGGTGGGCGAATCACCTGGTAGTAGTCGATGCACCGGGGACGCCTTGGCCCCGGCACAGGGGACGGGGCCTGGAAATAGGGGGTCCAAATCAAGAATTTTCAAAAATATTCTTGAAAATTGAAATTGCGCAATATTTTCTGATACTAACGTTACTGTCGATGTTTTCATTCAAATCGGTGGGAAAATAAACGATTTGTAGCACTTTTTGACGTTCAAAATTTCCAAATTTTGGTCAAAAAATGTACAAAAATGAACAAAATTTTGCTAATTCCCACCGGAGCCGGGGCCACGCCCCGGTGCATCCCTAGTCTCATACCAAGAGTACATAATAGAATAAGAGTATGAAACTCTTACGCTACTATGTACTAAACATGCTTGACATGCTCGGGTCGCTAACTCGGGACCCCCCCCCCCCCCCGAAAGTCTCGGGGGGGGGGTCCCACCTTACACTAATTACATGCTTTCATACAAGTGTGTGTCTGCTCGCTGATTCGCTAATTAGCTTAGGCTTACGATAGGCATTTTATTAGTAATTTTTAATTAATTAATTATAACTTTAATTAGGTTAATGTAATAAAAAAACTAATTCAACAACTTTGTAGCATTTTTTCTGCTCTTTCCAACGATATAAAAATTGTTGCATACTATATTCCTACGAACTTTTGTTTTGTGCAACAAGTTTTATATCGTTGGAAAGAGCAGAAAAAATGCTACAAAGTTGTCGAATTACTTTTTTAATTACATTAACCTAATTAAAGTTATAATTAATTAATTAAAAATTACTAATAAAATGCCTATCGTAAGCCTAAGCTAATGAGCGAATCAGCGAGCAGACACACACTTGTATGAAAGCATGTAATTAGTGTAGGATGGGACCCCCCCCCCCCCCCCGACGTTAGGGGGGGGGGGGGGTCCCGAGTTAGCGACCCGAGCATGTCAAGCATGTTTAGTACATAGTAGCGTAAGAGTTTCATACTCTTATTCTATTATGTACTCTTGCTCATACTATCTTCACTATACAGTGCCGTAATGGCCGAGTGGTTAGGACGTTCGACTTCGGATCCGATAGTCCGAGGTTCGAACCCCCGCTGCCACAAGGCTTTCACAAATCCCCTTGAGCAAGGGACTACGCACATATCGGTTCGCCGTGGGCTCCAGCCAAATCAGCTGTCTATCCTTAACTGATCGGTAAATGGGTACCACTGCGGTGGGAAGGTAACAGGAGTCTGTGTTCTGGCGTAATGCCTGATGAAGGGCTGGCCCCCCCTCCACAGATGTAGTCAACATTAGAGTTGTCGCTCCTGGCTTCGGGCTGTGAATCCGGAGATAAGCACCGGCACCCTATAACCTTCTGTAGGTTGGAGTTCTCTCCAGGGGTCACTTTACCTTTACCTTTACCTTTATCTTCACTATGGACTCATATCACCCATAGTACATACGTACATTTGTTTTGGCAACAGTAATCAGAATGGTAAAAACTAAAAGGTCAAATACTAGGAAAATTGGAACAACGAATAGCAATAACAGAATTAGCAAACAGATGGATCATTTCCAAATTACCCCTCCCAGTTGAAAAATTTTAAAATTTGACTAATCGAGAGAGAATTTGGTATGGGTATGTTTTCGATCACGCTGAGAAACATCGCAAAATTCAAGTTTTTTCTGATTCGTAGAGATAACCAAAAGAAACCGAACTGTTTATCTCCGATTTTGCAAGCTAATATCAAGCTAACAAAACTCTGAATCAAAAAATGGATTTTAAAGTTGTGTTCCCCCTCCCCGACCCAAGAACCGCTTCGACGCAACCTTTCAGCAAAATCGCAAACAAAGATTTTTCAGTTTTCCTTTCTCCTACAAATTGAAAAAGCAGGATTTCGTGAAAAGAACCGTTTTGCGATATTTGAACTCAGCGAGGTCGAAAACGTACCCATACCAAATTTTTGCTAGATTGATCAAGTTGGAAAAGTTTCAAGCCAGGAAATGGTAATTGAAAACGGCTTTAAATTCCCTAAGTCCCCTAAATATATATTATACGCAGTCAAGCAAAAACTCCATCTATTTTTTATCGCTGGTTCAAACACCACGCAATCCACGTCTAGCTTTTTCCAGCTTCTCAAAGGACTGGCGATTAGCAGGAGGGAGAGGTGGATCCGCTTGGATGGGACCGTCTCCAGAGTTATAGGACGGGGAGGGAGGTGCCGTCTGGGCCTCACCACTCCAGCATCGATCAAGAGGTGAAGTATCACCAGCTAAATCCGAAATAGCATTTTGGCATTTTCCGCCCGTAGTGCAGGGACAATCGGTGCAAGAATGAGGGGGCTCATAGAGAAGCACATTCATGGCCTCTTCATAGATGCGGGCCTCAGGAAATTCTACCTGTGACAGCAAAATTAAGATAAACGATTATATCCTACGGACAATTTCGCACTAAAATTAACCAGTATTAATAGCCACTCTGTACATTATCAGGATTATGCTTGTTTGTTTTTACAAAAGAAGGATCGCCACTTTGACTATTTCAAAGTGCAGAGTTTTGATAAGAATTTAAGACCCAAAGCAAATAAGGTATATAAGCTATTTTGTATTACGCTAGAGGATTATAAAGAACGAATGCATCAAGGAAGAGCATACTGAAAGCAAGAAAATACGTCAACAATCTGAAAAAATTCAGGAGTACACAAGCTGCGCCGCTGCGCAAAGACGAATCTAGTGACCAGAGGGTCCGGGTCCCCCTCCTCCTTGGACGCAAAAAGCTGGGTTTACGGTGCCCGGATTAAGTGGGGGTGCGAAAATACGTTCCAGACAGATGCTGTTACATTCAGCAGCTTAAAAATTAGTAGAAAACACACAAGGTACGTAACTAAACCAGAACACTGCGCTACCTTCGTATGCTTCTTATCGGTTGCATAGACGATGGATGTACAACAGACTTCGCCAATTTTCTTTCCATGACCATAGAAAGTCCAAGAGCAGACTTCATTGGCAGCTCCGACATCCTTCAAGAATACGACGCGTTCTGAGAATCGGACCACCAGCTTTTCAAATAGCTCCAAATTTTTCAGTAAATTATCATCAGACTGACTAGTATATGAATACTTGTTATTGTGACGATTCAGTAGTAGTTTGATCACAGGCTAAAACCAAAGCTAATACACTAGAGACGTAGCTTTATTCTGACGTTTGGTTGGGAAATGATTGGTGGGACCACGAAACATACTATCCCCAGGCTCCAAATCTTCCGCACCCAGACTCCCCCCATTGTCCGCCAGCCCGCCAGAAAAAGGGAGTCCTTTTGCTACCAATTTTTTCCAGAAAAATATCTTGGGGGCGACTAAAATCGGGATGCACCCACTTTCTTGCATGAATATATACAAGTAGACATGTATAAACTATGTGCGTGGTCAAATACTTGGTCGTTGGTTCTTAGCCGGCTCTCGGTAACTCGCCAGGCAACTGAGCCATCCCACATGCAACAAACCCTTGATATATGTACCGTGCGAATTTTTATTTACGACTGTTTTAAGCTGGGCTCAGTAAATACACAGTTTATACGTATCATATTATAGGGGTGCGCGAGAGCGAACCCCCATAATATGGGTGTAACAGGGGTTGCGCGGCCCTTAGAGACTCGTTCGAGTTCGAGCACCGTGCCAGCTCAATACTGAACAAAACTAGGCAAGTTTGGTATTGTTGGAATCTACACGAGGAGTACAACAAGCTTTTGCAAAAACGTTTTGGTCAAAATTTTCAACTTTGAAAATTTTCGTTTCCGAACAAGTTAGGACCGTTTGTTTTTTCTGTGTAAGTCACTCTTGGAAAAATGCAATTTTGTGAAGAGCTGTTATCGTGCTGCACTTTTATGCAGCAACCATAACGGTTAAAAATATGAAATTGGGTGTGTAGATAGCTCCGGACATGGCAAATTTAGATACATAAACAGTATAGTTTGCATCTGGTTGCGCTGCCGTAGAGTGCTGTTGAATGACGTACAATAATACCCAGTTACAGATAAGTTACGATGGCCTGAAATTTTGCATATAACTGTAGAAGAGCATTAGAAATCGTGCTGTATAAGTTTTCTTCATTGGCAATAAAGTTTGCATCGAACAGAACTCATGAGTGCCATAACAGAACTCAAGAGTGCCATAACAGTACTCAGGAGTGCCAAAACAGAACTGAAAATTAGTGCCATAACAGGACAGTGCCATAACCGGAATTGACCCTAAATTGGGGACATTTCACGTGGCATTTAAATTGGAAACAAACTCCCATGGCCTAATGAGTTAATCTAGCTTATGTTATGCAACTCGCTTTGCATAAAATTCAAGTTATGAAATATAACTGACTGCCAAATTTTAATGCGTTTGGCAGTTTTTTATGGAAAAGTTTACCCACATTCATATAGCATAAACGTTAACAGGAGGTTTCGTGGCAGTTAGGTTTATGTGTTTTATCCGTGTATTCTCAGCCCACCGACGGTTCAAAAAGCATTTAAAAATAGATAAGCTCTGGGCTGAGCCCTGTAAATTACTACGTAAGTAAAAGATGGGAACCTTGAATCATTCTATGAACACTACGTTATTTTGGTTTAAAATGTCAAACTTGGGTTTATTTTGTTTTTATAAAAAAAACAGTGAAGATTCTTAGCTTGCAAATAACTTAAAAATTGCCCAAAGGTATCATCATTTCGCTAGATTTACAGAATGAATACAAATTTACTTCAATATAAATAAAATTTTTGAAGGTTATCATAGTGAAATGTATCAAGTTTTTACTCGTGGGCGGCTCCGCCCAGACCCTCCGTTGCGGAGTTAGGTGAGTTTGTAAATTCATTCAGCCACTAAGTTCTAGCGTATTATAACCTGCAGCTCTGAACGTTGTAGAAAGGTCATGCTCATGCAATTACTAATAAATACAAAACTGCAATTATAGCAAGGTTCACAAAAAAAAATCAAAAATCGAATTTTTGCTGGCAATTTCGCAAATGAAGTGCGATCGAAAAACTTTTGGTACGTATGGAACGGTAGTGACCCCCTCTACATATGGTGCAAATTTCATGCCGGTAGCCCTCGTGTAGCGTAAGTAATAAAAAATTTTTGTGATTTTTTTTGTGAACGAATTCACAAAAAAAAATCACTCGTTCACAAAAAAAATCACCACCGGATCTGATCTCAGGATATAGCTAGGAAATTTTTCTTTTCATGCATAAATAGAGCATAGTCCATAGTGTTATTATGTAAAAAAATTTGGACCCAGAAGTTTTTTTGCGCTGGCTTTCCTTTTTTTTTTGTTTCCCCCCCCCCCGGTCCTGGCTCCCCCCCCGGCCTGTTTGCTTTTTTTTTTTTATTCCTACCAGGAAGGGAGTCCCCTTTTTTTTTTTTTTTTTCTCCTCTAAGCACCCACCCAACCAATTTGCTGAGTTATTTTTTCTCTTGAATGATCATTTTACTTTGCCTCCGGGCCCCTCGCCTCTGTCGGGGTCACCTGACTCCCCACAAATTTTATTTCAAGGTCCAAGAAGCCTAAAAACTCGCCTATATAGGTTTTTCGGTGCGTAGAATTCAAATTTGGCATTAGTTTTTAGGTAGCTTTTGCAGTCCTCGTGCGCACCAATTTTGGAAAAGTAGGAATAAAAGTAGGAATTTTCTTCAAAAAAAGTAGGAAAAAGTAGGAACAAAAAGTAGGAATTTTGCAAAAAAGTAGGAATTTTAAAGTAGAAATTTTGCCTAAAATTATGAGTTTTAACATAGGTAATTGTTGAAGTTAGTTAGTAACTTGATTGGGCTAGCCCTTGATAGTGTTAAATGCACTCTATTTTAGAAAACCCCGATCTATGCACTTTGACGTTTAACCGAAAAAACGGAAAGGCATCAAAGCAATTGATTTCTATGTGATATTATTATTATTATTACATTATTTCAATACGATAATTACACATTGCTTGAAAAAATTAATTTCCGATAATGCTCCATTCCAGTATCTTTAAATTTACGCATACACATTTTTTGTACATAAATTAGTCTATTAAATTCTCAAAATTCGCTAAATTTTCGTGTCCCAGAAGCAGGATTAGGACCAACCAAACCCTCTTCCACATCTCACATCTGACCGCTTCACCCAAATTCCTTGAACCGCATAACATTATTCTACTCATATGACGGACCTATATATATAATTGTTTTTTGTTTAACCTTAACCAAATTTAACTGTCTGTTCATTTTTAAAATTTGTTCGTTTCCAAGAAATGCGTTCTAAAGAACACAATTTTGGAACAAAAACTGGGCAGTTGACGCTTTTCAAGCCAAGCTGACGAGAAAAGCTTAACATCAACCCAAGGTATTCAAGTAAAATACTTCCAAAATCCAACCAGATCTTTAAAATTAAAATCTAAGTCCCGCGAAGCCTGAAATCTTCAAAAATACTGGGAAAAATCTTCGGGCTGAAATGTGTCGGCTCTTACTATGCTACAGTACACAAAGCTATCTGCAAGAATAATAAACTTACCGGGCAAAAATCAAAAGCAAAATTTAAAAATTTCAAGTTGATTATTTTTGGATTCTGGTTATTTAAATTTGTTGTTGTGTTTGCTGCATTAGACATCACAATGTGATGCTCATCACCCGACGGTGCAAAGAGTTAGCCAGGAAACTGGCCGCGTATGGTTGGTCAAAAACAACTCAACCAAGCTGCCAGAAGGAGTCTCAAAGCCTGGTCGACATCACGACGGCTGACGTCTAATCCTTTTCAGAAAATGCTCCGTCGGCGTCGGCGTTGCCATATTTGGCGGCTAGCCCGAGAAGCAGCACACAGCACAAGTCTTCCATGCAAAAACAGCGGCATGGCAGCCTTTGCACCAAAGGAAGACAAGCTCCAAGTATGCTGTTCTATGATATAGCCTACACGGGTGGAAGCACAGCGGTTGCGATGCGAAACTGCCTTAAAATTAGAACTGTGCAAGCATTATGGCAATTTTCAGCACAATATACGCAGCCCTCTTCTTTTAGACTTGCCCTTCATAAAGCACTACCAGAAGTATACATAATTCTAGCAAGAGACTATAAAAACTCAACGTTAAACATATAAACGGAGAGCAGTTCTGAACAAAACGGACTAGCCTAGTCTTGTTTCGCAAACACATGTAACGGCCTGCAGAACAAAAAATGTTCTAAGAGTGTACCTTTTCAGCGAGTAAGGTAAGCATTAAAATCAAACTTTCCGCGCCCCAGGCGCGAAATTTTCGTAAAATTAAGCAGAAAACTAAAGTTAATAAATAATAAAATTTACCAGCCTAGGAAAAAAGTAGGAAAAAGTAGGAATTTTTGGCCTCAAGTAGGAAAAAAGTAGGAATCTGGAAAAAAGTAGGAAAAAAGTAGGAAAAGTAGGAACCGCACGAGCACTGCTTTTGCCCAGATAGGTGATCCTGACCACCCCCTGGGTCCGGAGGGTCCGGGCCGGGTCCATCGGCCGGACCGACTGCCAGAAGGGGGTTGAGGTACCTAAAACATGCTCTATATAGGTTTTCCGGGTGGCTGAGCTCGAATTTGGCATTAGTTTTACCCTAGCGGTTGCCCCAGAGGCATTTTACAAAAAGTTGATAGTGATTTTTCTTTTGTGGACTTGTTCACAAAAAAATCACCCACCGGTGGCGAACCCAGAGGACCTGGCAGGGAATCCAATATATGGTTGGATAGCTTAGAGTTAGGACATGTCACATGCATAATATGGGGTACCTGCGCAAAGTCCATAGTGAGTACCAGCAAAAATTTCAATTTTGGTCCGGAGTTGTCCGAGGGTCCGATTTTGGGTGGGTCGACTATTTTGGGCACCCTAGTCGGAGGAATTGAGCCTCGGCAGCCAAACTTACATATCGATACCACAGAAGCAAAATGTCGACTCTCACATTTTTTCACAGATTGAGTTATTATGTACAAAGTTTGGGCAATTTGATCAGCTACTTTGTGGCAAAAGATGGACTCTCCTAGCCATAAAATTAAGCTCACAGCGTTAAAATAGCGATATGTTTTCTCTCCAGTGTATGATTGCTTTCAGGAAGCAAGTTATAGACTCTCCAATAGTCGACGTTTTGCTACTAAAAATTCTTTTATTCTGAATTTTTTGAATTTTAGAAGGTGTTTCAAAATGTCGACTCTCCATGAAATTAGCAGTTTCAGGGTAGAGAAGTCGCGAAAAAGGTCGGAACAGAGCAATAAAGATGACTATGCAACTTCCTTTTTACAACGAGTATTTTTATAAGCGCCACCTCATCAGTTTTTCTCTAAAATTGCTTCACTGCCTATCCCGCCATTACCGCTTTTCTTGTCCACTTTAACTTGTTTTAACTTCTTACCCGCTGAAATTCTTTGGGCCCGGCGATTTCGGTAAGCTCGTTTGCCCTTTATTCATTCTGGATTGGAAAAGAAAATTGTCTTTAGATCCAGGTCTCTCCAGAGCTGAACTAATTGAATACTGCAACTGCAGGGGCCACGACACTCAGGACGTTTTGGGGGCTCTAAATGCGGAGGTCTTCTAAACGTCTTTCGTCTAAACCATCTGGTGCACCACCAGCGAAAACCATTGCAATGAAGCCTATAGGACCTGTCCGTTCACCATGACCGAGATGAAGATCCAGATCCAAACGATAGAGACTATACAGTAATCTGGGCGTAGAAGATATTACTGCCTCTGGTGAATCGGATGGTCTTTAAGAGGAAAGCGAGTGAAGTCAAGAGTTACATAATAGATAAGAGTAAGAAACTCATATATACTACTATAAAGCATGACAGACATGCTTAGTACATAGTAGTATATGAGTTTCTTACTCTTATCTATTATCTACTCATGGTGAAGTCAACAAAGCGGTCCATGAACTGCCCGGACCAGCGGCTTCTGTCGCATCGCCGGTTCGACTTGTAGCTGCTGTGGCAGCAGCGGTTGAAGAGTAAACCAAATCAGAAATATTCCAGACTTGGTGAGGGACATCGTTGCAGAAGTTCACCAAGCAGAAAATTGGAAGAGAAATGAAGTCTACAATTTTACTGTGTTCAATTCCAAGAATGCTTATGGACACTGGGATTCGGTTGAAATCGGGACCTGTCTTACTCTTATCCAGTTCTCAGACAACTGCGGCGGCGGGTGAAAATGGAACAGTTCCGTCGTTGCTGTTATCATCCACTTTCTGAAGTCGAGGTAAAAAAAGGTAAAGGTAACCCCCGGAGAATTCTCCTACCCTTGTCAGGGTCTAGGGTGCCGGTGCTCATCCCCGGATACACAACCCCTGAGCCAGGAGTGTCACCTCGAATGATGACTACAACCGTGGAGGAGGGGCCAGCTCTTCAAGGCAGATGCCCTACTGGGTCTCCTGTTACCTTCCCACATAAGTGGTACCCATTTACCGACCAACTAAGGATGGATAGCTGGGTTGGCTAGAGTCCACGGCGAACCGATATGTGCTTAGTCCCTTGCTCAAGGGGATTTGTGAAAGCCTTGTGGCAGCGGGGGTTCGAACCTCGGACTATCGGATCCAAAGTCGAACGCCTTTTAACCACTCGGCCGGCACGGCACAAGTCTGAAGCTGAAGTCGAGTGAGACCCTAAACTCGATTCAGCTCACCTTTTTGGAACCTAGCTACACCACGATGGGGGCTGACGGGACAAAAGGCTAATAAAAGAAAGAAAATGTTCTGCTTCGCGGAGTGTGTGGAAGTGGTCCGGCACGCCAGAGTGAAAGCACCTTACATTTAGCTAATTAATAGCAATTGATAGCCAGTACCATGTCAAGATACCGCAACTTGGCAAGATACGGGCTGAGTAACAGTAAAGCTGGCCACCATACTTCTCCCTCGACAACTACTAAAGCGCCCCGACCTAGTACATTAAGTACAGACACTCAACCAATTTCGGTTGAAACCACTGCCTTCTACTCGGTACAGTTGCAGATCTATAATGAATAACAATAGTTGCTGTAATTTTTGCAAGTTTAGTAATTTAGAACTTTGTCACAGCAGACGTTTCACGTTGGGCTGTTTTTGTACTCTTATGCATCCGTCAAATCCTCTGCGCAGAAAGCTAACCTAATGTAACCCACAACGGGCTAGTTCGTGCACGCGAAGCTAACCGGGTGCAGGGTACAATTAGTTAGTCTAACTGGCTGTGGGGTACACCAGGTCAGCCAGCTAGCAGAGGACTGACAATGCAATGTGGTGCTATTTTTTTGTCATGTGTTGACTTTGCTTTGTTGAAGTTATCGTTCAATAAATCCTTGAAAATTGTGAGTTCAGTTTTTCTGCATCTTTAGCATAAGTGCATACTTATAGGAGCATAGTGAGAAGCAGAAAGTCTACTCTCCTTAGTCACGTGATTTACAGCTGACATGACGATTTGAGCCACAGGTCGACATGTGACTGGAAAGAGCTGTCAATGCACTACATATGAGATACAGAAAGATTTTGTCTATAATAAGTCCAGCTAAAGTTATATAGCGTAGAACCTTTTAAACCGCCATAACTCAAAAGTGCAAAAAGTGGAGAGTCGACACTTTTGTTCTGTGGTATCGATATGTTGGGGTTGGGACTTGTGGCTATTACCATGCAAAAAGTTTTCCGGCTGCGGCTTGTTGTTAGCCGTCTAGGTGGGTGATTTTTTTGTGAATTTTCGGGGTGATTTTTTTTGTGAACCTTGCTATATATGCTAAATCATAGCATTTCTCCAGCTACGCGCTATTTTTCAGCAAACTGCGCAACAAATTTTTGGGGCAGTGCGCAGAAAAGAGTCCGAGCAAAAAACACGGTATGCACATTGCACCCATTTTAATATTCATCGAACCTTATCGAATCTATGTTCTTGGAATTCTCATAAATAAGGGAATGCTTTTTATAAAAGCTTTGTAAATCTCAAAAACCTAAACACACCAGTTTGCCAGGGTACTTGAAAGGAATGTGAGCTAAACTTTTCTTTCTTTCAACAACAATTTCTCATCCAAACACCCACAGAATGATAGAAAAAGAATAGATAAAGTTTTAAATTTTTTATTCCAAATTTTTTCATTTAAACTTTGTCGCTTTTTGAACTTTTAAAAGCCAATTCACTGTTTTCTAATCGTATACACGATGGATAAACTTTGTCTTCATTGTTCGGGAGCGTTTTAGCAGCACTGCTTAAAGTCATGTTTTTTCAAAACATTACCACCACCATCAATCTTGCAATCATCATGCAAGCAGAGCTACAGGCACATACATGGCGCAAGGAATAATTTTCACAACCATTTACTATATTTCAATAACTTAAAGTAATTATTACTAATTCTATTCGTATGTTTGTCGGAGCAGAGCAGAGGAACTTCAAAAAGCGAAGGTTTTTGTAAAATTGAGAGCTATAGGAACAATCTTTCCAGTATTTTGAGTCTCCAATTTTCAGTAATTTTCTTTGGTTGTCACTGAAAAAATCGCACTGCTTCATTGCTGAAATAAAGTAAATAATATATACGTCTTTGGGAAATTTTGAGCCAAAACCACACAGAACTAGAATTTGTACTGAAATGAACCAGCTGACCTTATTTGTGGCAGCTATCAGAAGTCGTTCCTCTTTCTGAGATGAAATTATTGGAATGCGACAAATAGGGAGATCGTCCAGAGACCGCAACATTGCGTCCATCACAGAATTACATAAATCACACAATCCCTGCAACACAAAAGCAGAAGTATGACAGCCTCATTGTCCACGTTTTCCGTCCGCCACCTAGAATTATCCTCCGGCTGACACCTGTGTCAGCGGCCAGTGCTGAGCTTCGTATATACATATATCCGAGAAAAGGACATAATCTTATGAGCTTACGGGAAACTAAGCGCTCCCGAAGAAACAAGAACAAAATAAAATGGCAAGCTTCTGCTTCTGTTGCGGAGTCTCCACCTCCAAGTCCAGCACTCGTCTTAGCAGAAGTCAAAGGGGGAAGCCCGGAATAGGCCCAAGATAGGGAAAGCTGGAATAAATAGCATAAAGGACCATGGGCGAATCCAGGGGAGGAGTTTTGGGGGTTGAAACCAATGTTGTGTTAAATTTTATCAATACTTCTTTACAAAATGTGCAAATATGTGTCAAAACCCCCCTCCTTTCCAATAAATTTAGTCAAAACCACCTCCTTTTAAAAATCCTGGATACGCCCCTGTAAAGGACCCACAAGCTCGGTAGCATAAATTTAAGGATCGAAGGCTTCCAACTCCGAGTTGACTGAGGAAAAACAGGGCAAAATATAACCGGCCATGCCCCACGAATTTTAAATCCATTTCGCACGCTGGTCAGGCGCCCCAGGGAGCACGTGGAAGGATAATCGCCAACTGCATCGACCACAGTCTGAAGGAGATCTCCAAGAGGACGCGGATTCTTCTGCCCCCCCCAAGTGGAAAGCTTCAATAGCAGTAGCAACAACCAAAAAGATAACTTATGAAACAAGCTCGATGCACAGTGAAAAGCAATAAGTTACAATAGGCAAACATATTTTAGGCCAGAAAATCTAAAAAGTTTCAGTTTTTAGCTTGCCGCCCTTTTTCATACAAAATTCTAAACTCTCACTTAAAACACAAGTATATACATACTGGGGCTTTGCACCATCCACCGCAACTTTCCCCTCCCCAATCTGTCAAGCACCGTCCCATTTTAAACTCTAAAGAATGAAACATTTTACATACACACTACAGCACTAGAGTAGATATGGGGGCGGGTGGCCGCCCTCCCCGAAATGGATTCGCCTCTAATGTAAAAGAAGAGGAAAAGAAGTTTTACGCCCTTGCAATTTATTAGAAACATGAACAAATTGCACAGCGAAGCTTCAATTTAGTTCGAAATTAATGTATTCTCTACATTATTACAATTACATTTACAATTTTGGCTACTTTAACTCTATATTTAAATTATTTTTCATTAAACATACATTTTTAAACATGCATGTACGTTAGCTTTTGTAAGGTGCTTTGTAGTTTTATTGTTATCTGCGTTGCGTTATATTCCCCCACACAGGATTTTTTTTCAAATTCGGACCCGTGCTTTTCAGTGTGTTTTTCTAAGAAAAAGTGTGTTTTTCTAAGAAAATGTGTGTTTTTTCTAAAAATTGATTTTTGGCGTTTTAAATGCGTTTACGACTATTTTTACTACATATAACCTATTCCTAGTTGGTTTCTGTCGTTCTAGCGATAAAAGTCAATAGATACTGACGTGTATGGTCGATTTGGACGAAATGAGCGCAATATCATCGAAAGAAAAGGAAGAAAAGCGTATTTGCAACGGGAGCCCCCCAGAAGCTGAAAATTTTTTAAAAATCGGTAAAAAACCACAATGGAAACAGTTGAACCTTTTGATTTTGTAAACCATATTTTCTTTTGAAACGGTGCTATGTACGTACGTATATATATATATACTTATACATATACTAGAGGATTACAAAAGAAAAAGGACACAAGCACAGAGGTAGGACGCCAAAGCTTTGAAAAAATGAATGAAAAGACAAGCGCGCCGCAGAGGCAAAATTTTTCAGGAAACGGTCTTCTGTAGTTCAAAACTCTTAAAGAAATTAGTAAAATTTTGCCTCTGAATCTCAAAATTTCGGTGTGTTTTTAAGTGTGTTTTTCTAAGAAAAAGTGTGTTTTTCTAAGAAAAAGTGTGCGAAAACACAGTAAAAAACACAAAAAAAACCATGCCCCCACATCATCGATATGATTCGAATATCTACCCAGTTTTTAATGGGAACATCTTAGATTGAATATTCGGGCAGGACAGTATAAGTGGAAAATAGCAAACAAAGGTACAAAATTTTGTTAGAGAATTAATAAATATACGTATATTCAGTGTAAAGAACTAAATGTTTCAATAGCGTTTTTCATGGCGAAATTTAAAAAATTTTTCATTTCAACCTCTTCTGCGGGCCCCCAGACCTCCCAGTTTGGGTTTCAAGGTGTCGTTGGTTGTCAGTTGTAACTAGTCCAGAACATGGGAAACTTTTAAACGAATAAACTTGCGGTATATATATGCAATACGAAGTGTGCATACAATTGTTCACAAAAAATAGAAAATTCCACCTCAAAGTCCTCGGTCAAAACCACCCCCCCCCTGAAAATTGTTTGTACCTACGCTACTGCGCGACAGGGCATTGTTTACAGCGGGGACCCCGAAATTGACCTTCCCCATCCAAGAAAATGACCCATCCGGGATTTTTGCTTCCCCCACCGGGATTTTCAGGACTTAAATTTTTGGCAGGAATAGGCAAATTTTCTTACGCAAAGGGAGATTTTGTCGTAAAAATGGCAATTTCTAGTTTAATTTTTCAGAACATTTTGCGTTTCTGCCTGTACCCCCCTCCCGGACAACATCACGTTAACAATAGCTCATTACCTGAATACAATAATATTTAGCTTCCGCTAAAATTTCCATAAGCTCAGATCTATCCTCAGTAAGGGGAACCGTTCCATCCCGAAGATAATTCAGCACTGTGTTAAAATGTTTCCCACTTCGATCAATCAAGACCCAACCTAAGCAAATATATATATATATATATATATATATATATATATATATATATATATATATACAAGTAGGAAAAATGCTCCTTGCAGTCGCATGTAAAATGCAATATGAGCTATGATGGTCAACATTTAAATATGTCAAGGACAAGATTTAAAACGTTTAATATGAGCCAGCATTTAAATCGGTGAAGGACAAGATGTAACTGGCTAATATGAGCCGCCACGTTTCTCTTGGGCTCATATTGACGCTCCCTGCCGTGGTTGCAACGGCTTGACATCACAAAGACATCTTACCATTTTGCCTACAGACTCTTTACCTTTATTCCAAGTCTGAACAAATCCTCACCGTCCTGCGTAATGTCATTAGCTTCATGTAATGTTTGGTTATATGTGTCCTGTCTGAATCTAATTTCACTAGCTCAAACAACGAATTTAAGGTATGTGAACCCTTTAAGCAGATGAAGTTCTCCCCTTTAAAGTTGAATTAAGTGGCATATATTTTATTTGGTATATGTATAAATGTATAAAGCTCCTGTAAACCAGTATTCTTCAAGTCTTAATTATCGGCTCACATTTATACAATAAAGTACCTACACAGCTGATGTGTAAAAATTTGCTGAGTGCTTATCCACAGTGTCGTTGGATTCACTTCACAAATTGTATATATCAATAGTGCAACAACTATATACTAGGGGGAAAATGCCC